>JAODAL010016527.1:0-75000 GCA_025379985.1 Phyllomedusa bahiana
ACAATATCCCCCTTAGAAATTGCTCCTTAGAAATATGTCCCCTTAGAAATATGCCCCTTAGAAATTGCCCCCTTAGCAAAAACCCCTTAGCAATATGCCCCCCCTTAGTAATATGCCCCTTTATAATATATCCCTTAGCAATATGCCCCTTAGCAATATGCCCCCTTAGCAATATGCTCCTTTAGCAATTTGCCCCTTTAGCAATATGCCCCCTTAGCAATATGCCCCTTAGTAATATGCACCCTTGGTAATATGCCCCTTAGATATATGCCCCTTTATAATATATCCCTTAGCAATATGCCCCTTTAGCAATATGCCCCCTTAGCAATATGCCCCCTTAGCAATATGCCCCCTTAGCAATATGCCCCCTTAGTAATATGCCCCCTTAGTAATGTGCCCCTTAGTAATCTGCCCCATTAGTAATATGGCCCCTTTGCAATATGCCCCCTTAGCAATATGCCCCCTTAGTAATATGTTCCTTGGCAATATGTCCCTCCAGTATTGGATAAATACACGCCCTTTGAAAGTGGCCAGGTTAAAAAAAAAAAAGAGAGAACGTTACTCACCATTCCCGATCCCGGGCAGAGTTTCCTCCTCCAGTCCCGACGAGACCAGAGGCGCAGGGGGAGTGACGACACTGCTACATCACACTCCCTGCGCCGCTGATCACTGTAGGTGCGGAGCTCAGTGAGCGCCCCATCTACAATGATAGGGAAAGCAGGGACGGTAATGCACCGCCCCTGCTTTCTCTATAGTGATGCAGCCGCACAGTCCGTGTGCGCAGCTGCTATCTCTGCGCGGCCGGATTACAGCGGCCGTGCAGAGCAGATGCCGACCACCTGGACTACCGGGTGGCCGGCATCATGTGTAGCCGAGGCCGCGCTAAGGCCCGGTGCCAGTCCGCTGACCGGTGGTTGGGGACCCCTGTCCTAGACTACCACATACCTGATCTGCCTGGTTAGAAGTACAATAATAGTATTTGCCAGAGGTAACAGATTCTCATCGAATGCCTCAAATGACCGTCGGCCCCAAACCAAAAGATTTTTCTTTCCTGTAAGTTAATAAATTAGTAACAGGTAAATAAATTAGACATATGAGTTGTGGGTACAACATGCTGTATGATTAAAAAAAAGCCTGACCTCTATTTTAGGAGGGTACTTACAGAGCACCGATCAAATTCAGGCACAACTCTGACTTATCCCATTCATATATTATTCTTCCTGGAAATATATATTGGTATATTTTGAACCATTCCCCTTGTGAATTGGATGTATCCCTATACACTTTAACGCCTTAAAGAGTACCTAATTACTTCAGAGGAACCTCATGAAGTAACAGAAGACTAAAATACAAACACTTTCTCAAATAAGCTTCATTAGGAAAACCAAAGCATTTTATCTGTATTTTAGATTTTTTTTAAAGTGATAGCCGTTTAAGACAGCTCTGAAGTCGGGCCAAGTCGGCACATGACAGCTTGATGGATCACTATGTTGACAGATGTGTCAAAGTAACTGCTTCTGAGCTGGGAGAGTCCACTGTGCAGGCGGGAGCCTGTAAGTCTACATCACCAGCAGCAGTGTAATATAGATGCCTGTATGCTATGAAGGAGGAGGCTGAAACAACAGGTAACCTCTCTCACACTATGTCCTCAGTGTGCTGTGCCTGCTGTACTGCATGTAGTGAGAGGTTCTGATTACTCTGTACAGGCAGCTATGCCCTCAGCTCCCCCTGCACAGTTGGTAACTCCTACAGCATAAGAATCTCCTGAGTTGCAAAGTGAAAGTAACACCTGTCCCCTTGTAGTACTGAGAGAAATCCTCTGCATTGCTAATGACATGTATTTGAGAAAAGTCTTATAACTTCATCTACTATCAATTTGTGTGTGTTTGTATGAAGTTGATAGGTACTCAGGCCTGAAAAGGCCTTTATGACCAGTTTTATTTCAACAGTCGTAATGCTTTTATTTTTGAAGTGACGCATTTGAATGAGGACTTGTTTTACACAGGTGAAATATTTTTTACTTCAGAATTTTTTGAATTTTTTTGCAGCTTGAACATAAAAAAAAGTGTTTTTCTGTATTTTTTTTTTATACCTTTCACATTTCATACTAAATAACTTGTAGATTAATTCTTCAGGCTATTACGGTTGTGTATATACGTGTAGGTTTTTTTTGTGTAAAGTAGGCACACACATTTTTCTATTAAATACTTATTTTAATTTTATCATTTATTTTAATTTTTCTACACTTTTTAACTTTTTAACACTTTTTCTTTTTACACTTAGTAATGCATTAGCTTATTCACATATGCTAATACATTACTTTCTGTGCCCTGACTGTAGGCTTTTTATACAGACAACCCTGGGGCTACTCTAGTTCTCCAGGGCTGACTGTACAGCCATTCTCCATGCTCCATTGGGTCACCAGGAGTCCCAATGGAGCAGGGGAATGACCTTTGAATATGTGGTCACAGTGATGAGTGGTGGTTAAGGGGTTAATGGGTGTTCTGTAGCAATTTCCACTCTTCACAGCCTCTTCAGACTCACACCCTATCGACTTTCTATAAGCCCATTCGCTGCTCACTGAATCTGAGGAGAGTCAAGCAGGGACTATCAGAAATTAACCTCTTTCTGGCAGGGGGTCATAATAATATGGTTGGGGGTTTTTTTCCCCACCTTCCAAGGGCCAGAACTTTTTTTATTTTTCTATCTACATACACATATGAGGGCTTTCATTTTGCGAAACAAGATGTACTTTTTAATGGCGTCATTTACCATACCATAGAATTTACTGGGACCGCAAAAAATTCTAAATGGGGTGAAATGTGAAAAAAACTTACTTGAGCCATGTTTGCGGGGGGTTGGAGGGGGTTTTACAGCGATCACTGTTTGATATAAAATTATGTGTTAATAATACTTTGCAGGTTGATACGATTCTGGCAATTCCAAATATGTAGGGTAATCGTTATGTTTTCGTATCATAAAAAATCCAAACATTTTGTATTACTTAAATTTGCGCCGTTTTCTGCAACCAATAACTTTTTGTTCTTCTACCTATGCATGAGGGGGCATTTTCTGCTGTGTCTTTTTGATCACTTTTTATTGAAATTTTTAGGGGACGTGAAATGACCAAAAAAAAAACCACAATTATGATACTTGGATCTTTTCTTCTACGGTGTTGAATGTGCCAGATAAATTCATATGTCATAATTTAATAGACCAGGTTTTTACAGACGCGGTGATACCTATTATTTTATTTTCTTTATTTGTAAAATTGCAAAAGGGGGGCAATTTGAATTTTGAATATTTTTTTATTTTTTTATACTTTTAAACTTTTTCTTTTCATTTTGACTTTGAGTCCTCTTAGGGTATTTGACTACTGGGGGTATGATTGTTAGTACACCTTTCTGTATTGTATAAACATTGCAGAAGGGTGTTCAAAGATGGTGGTTCTAGTGCTTGAATTGCATACATGGCGGCGATGGAAGCTTTCAACCACCATTTTAACCGATTGGCACCCCGCAATCTCAACTCAGGGGCAGGGGTGCCAATAGGGCAGTAAGGACAGTACTCCTGTCAGGGGCCCTAATCAAAAAGTGGCCCACTGATATGTTAAAAAATAGGAACTAGTAATGGGTGGGTGCCCCATTAATGTAGCTGTATGGGGCCATGAAACGGTTAATAAATGACTGATGGCAGCCCTGCTCAGGGGTGGCGATCATAGTGATGATTGGTGTGCGTCATCGTTTCTAACTCATTTAGACACTGCAACGAAGAGTTAATGAACAGTTAATACCGCAACGAAGAGCTAAACAGCAGGGAACAGAGCCAGCTCAATTCCCTGCTATTATTAGGGTATTCTGAATTAATAGATGGGAGTTATCTGTTCAGGATCCTCATCTCTTGGTCAGTGGAGAGTGGCTACAAAGAGCGTCTCTTTTTGGTGGACTTGTACTGCCCTGCATTACACAAAAACCCATTGATTTGAATGGATAGCCAAAGGGCTGATCCCATCTGACAGTTTTCACTCTTTACAGCCTTTTCAGACTTTACTTCCTGTGCAAGCTGTGGGCAGGGCTACAGCAGTGAATGACATTTTAGCTCTTCCAGCTCCTATTCCTAGCTGAGCCTGTTAAAGGGACATTGGTGATACAGGGGTTATGAAAAACAGTTTATGAAACAGGTTATGAAAAACAATGACACAGTCCAAGCAGGATGTCTGGTTATAAATATGAGCTAGCAGAGCTGTAATTATTATAAGAGGAAGCTTTTAGCTAGAGAGAAAAACTTGCATGCTTCCAGGACACACTGTTAGCTTCCAAGTGACTGTGTTATCTTTGATGTAATTACAGATAAATAAACTCTGCGGACCTGACAGGATGGAACAAGGCTGCTCCCGGGTCAGTAGCTCTAAGGGTTAAAAAGTTTTTCTCAGTAGAAAGATAAGATCAGAGATTGAGAAGCACAGTCCTGTTGATAAGACACCGCAGGGAGTGAGGTCACCCGCCGGCCACTGCTAGAGTAGAGAGAGGTGTTCAGTAACTAGAGAAGCTTGTATAAACAAGCAGGAGATAAGA
The DNA here is from genome assembly GCA_025379985.1 of Phyllomedusa bahiana. Lineage (NCBI taxonomy): Eukaryota > Metazoa > Chordata > Amphibia > Anura > Hylidae > Phyllomedusa > Phyllomedusa bahiana. The sequence goes on from JAODAL010016527.1 coordinate 4,575, forward strand.
CCTGCTCTAACTCTAAAATGAAGCAGCATTGGAACAGCAACGTATCTGGTAATAACCTTTATTTACTATGGCGGCATGTTTAAAGCTAATCAATGACATGGGAATACCCCTTTAACACTGCCAGCACTGATTGGACACTGACATATTGTGCAGTGATGCACCCTATTAATAAGGGGAATGGTAATATCCAACTGTTAATTTATACATACATTTCCAATAAGAATAACACTGGAATAATAAAATCTAAGTGCAACATGTGTGAACCTGGCGCCAATTTGCCAGTTTTACCCCTGTTTTTAATAGAGTACAGTCCAAAAGTATGTATGAAAGTGTCATACAACCTATGTGTCAAAAAGTTGTCTCAGCCATCCCACTTTGAATCTGGTATGGATTTGTACAACAGTTTCACACTAAACTTTGGCGCATTTATGGCGCATCATATGATTCTGGCGCAACATGCCCCTGCATCTGTCCCATTCAAAAGTGTCATGTCTGGGGCAGAATGCGCCAAGTTTTGGTGTATGACAGTTCATACATCTATAGAACAGAGCCGAGAACTGTAGTCTCACCAGGACTGCCAGAAAGACCCTGGTTCTGGTAACCCCATCACTATAGATATAATATACAGTGCAGTTTGACAACTTACCAGGTTGTTTTACTGTAGTTATCGTGTCTAATAGATACTTGAATTCCTTTCTACATAAAATATAATACAGCGTAATAAAATATTCTGGTTACACAAAGTATTTTAAAGTTCACTTCAATAAAGTCTTTTCAGATAGGGGCCACAGAGAAAACAGCCAGGGGCCTTGGTCACATTTTTTATAAAAAGGGGCCTGTTGACATAGTGCACGGTAGGAACTGGTAAAGGGTGGGGGACCCATATGCTTTGGCTGTACAGGGCCCTGAGATTACTTATAGCAGCCCTGTGTACACAAGTTCAAGAAAAACTGTCCTAGTACCCAGGGCTGCAGTACCAGGATGCAGCCATTCCCCCTTAATCTTTAACCATACATGCCAACTCTCCCGCGGGGGTTCTTTAAATGACCGCGGCGCCAGAGTAGCGCTGGTGCGCTACTCTGGCGCCGCCAGGACACTCCTACAGGCGGGTGAAGCAACCGCAGTGGCCGCTCACCCGCCCGGTGAGTTTCACTGACTTGTGTGGCCGCAGCCGCACAGTCAGTCAGCAGCTGCACGCTCCGTGCAGCTGCCGTATAGGGAGAAGGCAGGAGGGATCGTTCCCCTCCTCCCTTCTCCCCCTGTATGTACAGCGCCGTTGTGCGCTGTACATACAGATCAGCGTCGCAAGGGGTGTGATGCGCGGCTGCACTCACTCCCCCTGCGACGCTGAGTCGGTCGGCCGGGAGATGTCCGGAGCTGGATGGGTTGCTGGAAGCCTGGTGAGGTAAGTGGCTTTTATTATTTTATTTTTATTAGCTATAGGGGGCACTACCTGACAACAAAGGGGGCAACTACCTGACAACAAAGGGGGCACTACCTGACTACAAAGAGGGCATCTACCTGACTACAAAGGGGGAATCTACATGGCTACAATGGGGGCTCTTCCTGGCTAAAGGGGCTAACCTGGCTAAATGGGGGCTCTACCTGGCTATAAGCGGGCTCTACCTGGCTACAATGGGGGCTCTACCTGGCTGTAAGGGGGCTCTACTTGGCTACAATGGGGGGCTCTATCTGGCTATATGAGGGCTCTATCTGGCTACAAGGGGACACCTTGGCTAAAGGGCTCTACTTGGCTACAGAGGGGGCTCTACCTGGCTACAGAGGGGGCTCTACCTGGCTACACGGGGGCATCTACCTGGCTGCAAGGGGACCTCTACCTGCCTGGAAGGGGCACTACCTAGTTATGGGGGCTACTACCTGGCTAGAAGGGCACTACCTGGCTAGAGGGGGCATCTCCCTGGCTTTCTTCCAAAGCCGTTATGCAGTTAGGTGGAGTGGGTGTGGCTTTTTGAAGGGGCGTGGCACACCAACAATATGGGTGTGTCCATTAAAAATTTTTACGCACGCCGCCCTCTTCAATCTCCTGCTTTTCCGCTATCAAAAGTTGGCAACTATGTCTTTAACCCCGTAACACTCCATGACGGATATACCCATATACTCCATACGCGCCAGCTGGCAGTTGTTAGTTACAGATCAGAGGCAGCCCTAAATCCGGTCATTGAGACTCTATGGTAAACATGCCCGTGGCATTTAAAAGATTAAACTATAGGGCTACGGTCCATTGCAGACCCAGATTGCCCCCTCTCCGACTACCCAATTGCAGGGTGCTGTTTGGTTGCCATGCCAGGTGCCAAGTGAAGGTCTTCGTGCTTGCAATGTCCTATTACAACATGCCTACACCCTGGCAGGGTGTAATAGGTAATAAAAGAAACGCCTACATACTTCAGAACATTTGTAGTGTACAGGAGTTGGTGGTAAAATATTCTACAGGAATTTAATGATGTTTTATAGTAATTGCAGTAATAAATGTTATAATTGCACTATTCATCTTATGTAAGAATGTCTATTGGCCTCTATCTCACTCCATGTGCTCTGCTTGCAGCTAATGCACATGTCTGTGAAAAATGTGTAGTCATGCTGTTTTGCCTAAATGTAAACCAGTCAGTCACACAGCCCTAGTGGCGGGAGTTCCCATAGCAACCAGACAGGAAGAGGAAATAGAAGGTTATAAAACAGAGGCAAATTTAGTGTTGGTTGTTCTCTCATCTTGGGTTAATTGAGATAACAGGAAGCAGCCTAGCCTAAGAGGACTTTGGATTACAAGATTACATGAGGTAACCCCAGTCCCACAGACCTCATGGCCTTTGGAACCCAGCAGCCTATGGTCTGGCCCAATAACCCAAGATCTTAGAATTGTCCAGTGCACGTGGGAATCAAGGCGAGCTCCACGTTTGAATACCTGGAAATCGCTTGTAAGGGACTTAATTTGAGGGTATCACTGCTCCTCTACTAGCTGTCTGAGTGGCTCGGACTGTGTGTGAAGAAAAGTGTATATGAATGTTAACCCTCTCCTGTGTGTAACATTGTGCCTGGAAAAGTAAAGATGTCCTATCTGTTTCAAAGTTAACCCTTCACCTCCTGGTTGTTCATGCTGCACCACACATCAAGGGCACCTTGCACACCACCACAGGCAGTTGAAAGTGAGACCACTGGATTGTGCCCCGGAGAATTACTACCACCATCATCCTCAGTGCAGACCCCTACTTCACTGGTAATGGGTGCTGGAGGAGCACAAGAGGATTGGGTAGCGAGGTTTTTGCCAACATGACAAAGATCAGGCTCGGGCCTACAGCTACCACTCCCATCCCACTCTCCTCTGCCTCCCTCCGTGCACTCCGGTCCACCACACTGAGCTCACTCAATACACACACCCTTAAAAGCAGAATAATCCTGTACGTCATTTTTTCTTTCTTTAAGGACGGGTGTAAGGTAAACATGTGACTGATTTCATTTAGCCGTGATTTACATTGTTTCAATGGCAAAAACACACATCATCCATTCAGACGATGTGAGTATGATCGCTGCTGCGTGGTTTACTTGCGTCTTTTCAATGCGTTTTCGGTTCCGTTTTTTTAAAGAATTGACAGGTTCAATTCTACTTTGCGTGTTCGCAAGTTGAAAATTCCATAGGAAAACAATGGGGTGTGCTTTTGGGATCGTTAAAAATCGTTATATAGCGCCCTCTTTTTGTGGGCTTGGTGTGGGGAGAACACAGTGTAGAAATGCTTGCAGTTATCATCTGGCCCTCGCTATTAGGCTTCATAGGAAAACACATGCTAAAATGCTTGCTCATGTTAACAGAGCCCTCTATTAGGCTTGTAGGAAACACTGTAAATGCTTGCTGTTTTAGCCGCACTTTATTAGGCATGCCTCTTACACTACAAACCTTAACACACTGTTACAGTCTAAAGGCGACCATGTATGGATCTCGCACACCGTTCGGGGCGCACCTTTCCGCCTAGCTTTTCCGGCGAAAATATGCGTCTTTGGCTGATTTATGTCTTGGCGCCGGGTGCTGCGCTGCATACATCCTACGTATAAGTACCGATTTTGTAGCGCGGGAGGTCTCTCGGCGACAAACGCCGTTGTTCGGGATTGTAGATGTGATTATATTGTTTATAGAAGGTTTCAGCTCTTTTTCATGAGGATATTTTTATCTGATATATAAAAACTGGTTTTTTTTTATTCATACTTCACACTTGCAGCACGGCGCCTGAGCAGCCGAAATTGCATCTGCCTCCTTGATCTCTCCATCCAGTGACGTACAGTGGGTTAGTGAAGTAGCTCGCACTCTGTTTGGCCTTGGATATGCCTAAGCCCACGCTTTGTCTCAACCAATCAAGTGCTTTTCTGCCTTTTTAATTATTTTTCGAACACTGTCTCGCCTTTGATTTTGATTGGTTTCAACTTCTCCATAGGCTTATTAATGGGTCCTCTGTCGCCTCCTATTCTGATTGGCCGATGCATAGCCAACGCCCTCCGATTAGCTCAGCAAATCAGATCCCTTTTCTGCATTTTTACTGTATTTTGAACTGTCCCGGCTTGGGATTTCTGATTGGTCAATAGTTTCAGACATTAGGTTTTAAATGTTCACATCTGTCGCTCCTATTCTGATTGGCCGGTATTCTGCCGCACACATTGAGACGATATATGCTTTCAGTGAATTTGATGAGTACTGTATTTCCCGGCGAATTTCAACTATGCCTAAATTCCTTGATATTGCGCCGTTCTTGATTTTTGGAAAGGGATTTTTTTTTTTATTATTTTTTATTTTTGATGGTTGAGTTCTCTTTTCTGATAATCGTTTTCGCCTTTAATAAAGGCGGATTTTTTTGGAATCATACTCCATGCTCGCCACCGTGAAGCTGAGCGCCGAGATTTCTGTTGACGTATTCTTTATGCTTCCTGTCTTCATGTTTCCGTTGTTTGCTTCACACTTCCGCCGCCGCCGGAGCATTCAGACCCAAAATAAATAGTCTGAATGTATCGGAGCTTGTTGTACGACGCTGACCTATTGCTACGCGTTTGGCGAAGCTGCCATCAGTACATGCCTCGGTGTTTTGTCGAGAGCCGGAATCGCACCCCCCTGAGAGAACGGGTCCTACACCGCGCCTGCAGCCCGCGCTCCATTTGACCGCATTTCATGTGTAGCGCGCAATCTTTAGTGGTGATACGTTGTTGCTCTTAACATCGCATCCCTGAGTTTGTCCGACAGGGTGATTCGGGCCGGGGGCCGCAGGTTACCTACCTAGTAGAATAAAGTGAAAATGTATCGTCATTAGGTTACTAAAGTTCAAACAGTTCTTTTAGATCAAATGAGAACTCTAGGGTTCCGATGTTAGTTATATTACATACCCACTTACTACATAACATATGTAAGGGTAAAGTATATTACACTAAGATTCCTACCTTTGTCAAAAACTAAACTTGTGTGGAGTATATATCTTGAAAAAAGATCAAAAAAACGTTTATAAATAAAACACAATCCAGAAATCGCTGCAAAACGCATCCCACAAAAAATGCACTCAGCTGTTGCGCTTTTGGATATTCGAGTTTTTTGGGATGCAGTGTGGATGCCAGTTTTCAGAGATAGTTTTTCTTCTAGTGAAAAACGGTATCAAAAAAAACGTATCTAAAACGTCGTTGTGATGAACATACCCCAAGAGTCTAGCAACAGCACGTTGCTCCACATGTAAGAAGCTACTTACGGTAGATCCCACGGTAAGTCCCCTTTCCATCCAATTCCCATATTGTTACAAGCAGCAGCAATCAGCTTGATCGACTTAGGGGTGACGTGTGAATTTTCTTCAGACATACTGGTAACTGAATAGACAAAAATTGAGAATTCTGTTATACTAAAAGTTAGATTGAGACATTAGATAACGGCATGGCAAGTAATAATAAGGAGTACTCCAACTAGGCTGTTATCCAAAACCACCAGACATGCTACTTTATCTCATAGAACAAAGCACACAGCTGCCCTTAAAACGGTTTTGCCTTTAAGCAATCCTGGATCAATGTCCCATCTCTAGAATCCAGTACCCAGAATCTGTAATATGATATTTATCAGGGAAGTCATCTAGGCTCTTCTGGAACTTGCTTAAAGGGAATCTGCTGTCATTTTTTTGTTTTAATTATTAGCACAAGATATTGGCACATATTCGTTTCTTCTTATCTGTTTTTATTTTCTGATTGTAGATTTCTCAATTCTGTTGTTCTGCATATTGGTTATTGGGGGCAGCCAACTTGCATTGAAGCTGCTTTTAACAGCATTTATTGAGAGATGCTTGAACGCAGCAGCTGTCATGCAGAGATAGGAGCCTGGAACATTAGTAGCAGACTCCATTGACTGCTATGGGGGTAAGAGTTTTCTAGGCTCTGTGACTGGTAAGTAGTCAGTGGTGAAGGGAGGGGGAGCTGCGACATCTTCCCTTATTGTGAGTGGACTGGTGGAGTCTGTGTTATCTTGATACACATTGGTGTGTCACTTTTTGTGTAATCTTGCACTGTGCTGATAAGAGGAGACTGCTGAAAAGTTTTCTGCTAAGAAACAGGAAGTGTCAACTTATTATTAGGCCTAATGTCCAAAGTTGACGAACTGCAGGACTATAAGAATTGTTTTAAAAATATTGTAAGTATTACAGGGTAAGAATTATAACAGAAGCTGTAACCCAAAAATCTTATAAAAGTGTGTTTAACATAAAATACTTTATGTAACAATAAGTCATTTTTGATGACACATTCCCCCTAAAGGGGTTTATCGCTTGGCGTTTTTGGAGTTTTTACAAAGATCATGTCTCTGACTTATGGGGACAGTAAAAAAAATAAGCAGTTTTGTTATTGGGTTGCTGATTTACCTCAGTCACTTGGTTATGCAGATCGCTTCTCTGGTAAATCGTATTCTGTTTCTGCTGTTGCTCGTTGCGGGTCGACAACGCCCCTGGTCGATTCCTCTTGAACACGCTGTCCTCATGCACTGTGTTTGGCTGGTTTGGAATCATTTCTTCAGCCTGTAGGGATAGCTCCTCTTTAGGAGTACAGGGAAATGCCCCGGCCACGACCCCTACGCTGTGATTGGCTGCCTGCACACGCTGTGTTTATTCCCCTTGAGCTTGTGTTTAAAATTGATTAGTGAAACCTATATGGTCTTGTGCTTGGCATATGTACATCTCCCAGCTCTCATGGTGATTGATCTGTGCGCAATGACTGAATGTTTTTGAAAGGGCTTTTGCCAAGAGGTTGATTATCACCTCCTCACAGGTCCAGTCCTTAAGCTGCTACTTTGAAAAGAGGGCGTCTGTTCCTCAGGGCTCAATGCAAGCCCCGCCTCCTTATGAGTCATCATTTGTAGTGTGTTATAACATAAGGTATTCAACACTGTGTCTAGTGTATAGTGCCTGTATAGTGCAGTGCTTAGCTGATTCGCAGACTCTGCATGATAAAGGTTGGACGTTCAAGTCACCATCAGTATTTTTTTTTTTTCTTTTATGAATTGTATCTAATTATGTAAAGATATTGAATAAATAATGTGTAGACATATATAAATTGTATTCTTATATACACACAAAGCTCACCCTATAAACGTGTCCCTATTTTGTCCACAGTAGTCACACCAAGCACTTCCAACATTATGTGATACAATGCATATATGTCTGGGGGATGAACATGATATATGGGGAGTATGTAATTGTTATATATATATGATATTATAATGAGATGACATGTATATTTTATTTGGTCTTCTACTTATGTGTATAATTTAGAGTGGGGAAAAAGAGAATAACTCTGCGATAGGACTATGTAACTCTAAACCACTTCGTTGTAAAAGCAATAACTACTATCACTGCTCACTGCTCTACTGCCTTGCACCAAAAGCCCAAGTTAGTAGTTACAAGCTGAGCAGGACCTTATCCTCAAAGCTTGCTTGCCTCTACCCACAGTGTTTTTCACTCCCATGTACCTGGACAGGAAGCTAGCAGATTCGTTTACTTGAAGGCTGACATTTGTCCTTGTAGTTAGAGTAAATGGTCTCTGTGCCTTGTTTGTCAGTACGCAATATGGTGTGTGATACACCACTAGAATTTAAAGGTATGTGTTGGCCTTTTCTCAGCGTCATTTGTGTTGTTAAACTAAGGACTTATGTACAGGTCTGCTGCTTGCTGTGTGTTTGGAGCCTCAAGGCTGCAGACATAAGAAGCAAGCAGGAGGCTACAGAGCTGTTATATCCAGAAAAACCTTCTGCATCCCCTGCTTCATACAAAATATGATGTCACAGTTCTTCAGTGAGGGGAGACACCCTCCTGGAGGAGAGACACGCCTGCTGAGAGCAGAGACACGCCCCTGGATTTCAAACTCATTCTGAGAAATTAGCTGAACAGCCCAAACAGCTCAAACGATAACACCCCTTTAATGAACCCACCATTACAACCTCTTGTGTCAACAAATTCCAAAGTGTTACTGCTCTTACAGTAAAGAATCCCTGTCTATGATGAGTGTAAAAATGTTTTACTCTAGACCGAGAGGATGCCCCCTTGTCATGGTTACAGGTCTTGGTGTAATGGTCTTCGATCATTCAGAAATATATTTTTAAAGGAGTTTTGTCAGGATAGGTTCGTCTGAGCAGCCTTCCACCCGATTAGCGCAAAGACATGCGAGGGTTAATAGGTGTGCCCTCAGATCACTCCCTGGGAGAGGTGCTGCTCCTGAGCAAGGAGTGACAGCTCTCAGGACCAATCAGAGGGCCCGGATGCCGCACCAATCAGCTGCGGGGGCGGTGTCCGGGCGGACCATTTAAACCTCCCCAGTTCCTCCAGGCTTTGCCTGTCAAAGGTGTTCCCTTCCGTTTCCTTTATTCTGTTTTTTTGTTGTTCTCCCTGGATTTCTGACCCCGGCTTGTTTCTTGACCTCGTTTTTTGCCTCTGATTTTGTACTGCACTCCTGACTGTGTTTTGACCCCGGCTTGTTTCTGACTATTCTTTTGGCTTATGTTTTTGGCATATACGTTCCCGAACGTTTACCGACCGGACTGTTTGACCTTGTGTTTTTTCCCTGACGCCCCTGCACTAGCGCGAGGGCGTCGTCCATTGGGGTCGCCCCTGGGGGCACACCCCAAAGTAGGTAGGGACAGGGGGCGGGTGGCAGTCAGGGCCCACTGCACCCCTTTGACGGACAGGTTTTCTCACTACAAAATTATTTTCAACATGAAGGGACTTGAATTTCATTTTTATATATATATATATATATTATATAAAATATAAAATATATAACATATATATATTTTAAATATTTTTAATATATATTATAATATAAAACTTTATATACTTTGTTTTTTTATTTTAATCATGAGATAAAGACTTTTTATGTGCTCAAGTGCACAATTTTCTATGTTAACTTCATACCGACCCTCCCTGTTATTAATTAGATAAAGAGCAGGCACAAAAAACGACAGATCATCCAGAGAAAACAAATTTATCTCTAACAAATTACTTCTTTTTACAGATAAAGCCATTGTTTTCATCCTCACAGCACAGACCTTGTTTTTTACTCAAGATAAAACCTTGCCTTGTCATAATGGCTCACTAGAACTAATAACTAATCATAGCTATAGAAACACCCACAGCCTGAAGAGACAGAGTGAGTGGAAAACTGCTTGAGAAAGCCTAGTATGAAAAATTATTTAACTCTTTAATTTTAAATTATGTAACTTCATTCTACTGTTAGGGGTGTATGGAGCAGGGGCAAGCGCTGAGCTCGCTCTATACCCGGCGGTTAATTACAGCCGGAACCCTTTCATCCCTCAGCATCTAAACATTAAAAGGGTTTGGGCCCCCATCTGCCATCCAATTGCCCCCTATTCGATCTTGTTATTCAGTTGCCCTGACAACTGGGGGCCTAATAAAGGCCTCTAGGCCTGCCATGACTTATTTCTATTACACCTTACCATAGGCAGGGTATAATAAGTGATCAATGAAAAGCCTATATACTGTCAAGCACTGGGGGTAAAGTTACTTTTAAAGAAACTTAAAAAAAAAAAAACAACATGGGGGGGCGTGGCTTGGCATGGCAGAGTGAAGCCCTCACCCCCTTGCTCCCCCGCCACTTCAGCATAAAACCCCCTAATTTTTCTCCCCCAGACTTTTGGGCAAAAGGGGGTAAAAGGAAAGGGTACCCCATGCCCAGACCCGCTCTGCGCCCTGGGGGGCTTTTTGGGAACCCACTACTTCAAACCGTTTGGGGCGGCCCCTAAGGGACAATCCAACCCCCAACTGCTCCGAGACCCCAAAAATGGCCCCCCCTGCACCCGGGGAAAACCCCACTCCCCCGACAGCCTCCCCCCCAAACCCGGACTTTCCCCGGTCCAATCGGACACCCCAAGAAGTGCCCTTGGGGCATCACACCCCCCCCCCCTGACCCTCAGCTTACCAGACATCCGGGCCGGGCAGAGCGATGCGGGGGAACACACCCGGGGCGGCCCAAAAATTCTCCTGCAGCGGGATGCGTGAATCAGTTTCCTCTCCGTCTCCGTTTCCCCAAAAGGCAGCGTTTTGGACAAAACCCGCACTGCAGCCGTCCGCCCCCTACGTGGCTCAGACGCCTCCCCATCCACGGTTCGCGAAAACCCCCGCAGCCCATACACAGCCCGCCATCCCTGCCCAAACGGGCAGGGCGGCCCTCCTTTCACCACGGGCAAAAAAGAAGGATTCCCACTACAGGGGAACCCCCCGGGGGGGCCTTCGCGGGCCGGCCCGGGGGCAAAAGGAAAGGGCTGGGGGGCCCCCGACTCCTACCCACTCCCCTTTCCTTCTGGGCCCCCTGCCCCCCACGGTCACTACTACTAAGGAAGCTTCTGCGGGGCCCATGGGGAAAAATGTAAGCAGGGGCTCACATCTCAGGGGCCTCCCAGCTCCCCGGGCCCCCAAATTTCGGGGCCCCCCCCTTTGCCCCCCAAAAATAAGCCCCCCCTAAAAGGGGGGGGGAGGGGGGAATAAATCCCAAACCTTTCTTTTTTGTTATGTCCCACTGGGCCACAAACCCCCCCCCTCAGCAAACCTTGTCCCCTTCCCCCCCCCCAGGTGGGCCCCTTGAGAGCCGCAAGGGCCCAAAACACCTCCACATTTTGCCCCCCCAAACGGCCAGCCAGGACTTCTTTACACCTGGGTTCCAGTAAACCAATGGGGGGTTCCTCCATTAGGGCCCCTCCAACCATTTGAGAGTTTTTCCCGTTTATGCCCACACAACACTAGTCAGCGACAGGCTCCCCCCTTTTCCCCAATTTGGGGCAAAACTTCCCAGCAACCCTCTGGGGGCCAGGGCCGGGCCGACTCTCCCCAGATGGTCCACCCTCCCCCTTGGGGGAATCGGGGCCCCCAAAAACCAACCACATCCGGGGGTCCCCATAAACTCCCCCAAAATTCCCTCCCCCACCAAGGCTATGCTGCTTTCAAAGGGCCGCCCCCGTAAAAGGGCCCACTTTTGGGTTTAAAACTAAACCCCTACCCGGCAAAAAGGAAAGCCAAGCTCTCCGCATCCCCCGCAGTCCGGTCCCCCCCCTGTTTAAAGGGAAACCACACACCGGCCCTCCACTTCCAACTGGGCGGGGCCCCCAAAATTTTCCCCCGACACCCTCTAGAAGATGCAAAACCCCCTCACAGTACGGACTGAAAATTTAAACCAAAAATCACTGAAAGCGGACATCTCCGACCTCGCCCGTCAATTTTTTAGAAGGCAAACAAGAATTCAAACCTTCCCTTCTGAGTCCACATCCTTCCCCCAAGTTGACTCCAAATTTTTCAACTCAGGAAGATACCCCCCCTGTGGTGTCCCTCCAAAAACACCCGGGCCAAAAAGCACTCCGCACAATTTGTTTTTCCCCTGCAACAACATCTGGACGTTTTTCGAAAACCCGAAGTAAAAGAAACAACCTACGAAACAGGGGGGTGCCCATTTTGGCCCCCCGAGCGACCTTTTTTGACTCTTAACCCTATCTTTCCAAAAAACATTTTAGAACGAAACCCCCATCAAAGTATATTTTGGGCGAAAAGGGCCCATAGACCCCCAACCACCAAGCCCGGACCCTCTTTCCCTCCCAAGGGGACGTTATATGTCGGATCCACTATTACGGGCTCAAGGGAAGGGGATTCCCCTTTAGCAAACCAAAAACCCACGCCCCGCTTTCCACAAAGATACACCCCCCCCAAAATCCTATCAGACCCCCTCACAAACCCTACTTTTCTCAAAAGCCTTCTAAAGCCTCTTTCCGCTATTTTTGAAAAAAGAACCCTTTACGTACAGGGTGGGGGTACCCCTTCGCCCTTTTTTCTTTCCCCATTTGGGGGCCAACACCTCAACGCTCTCCTGAGGGACATTCCCCCCTTCTTTCAGGCCCTCCAAAATTTTAGACATCACCTTGCCGGGAAAGGCCCTCGGTGCATTTCCCTGCTTCCAGAAAAAAATAGACAGGGGCCAAAAAGGGCCCGACGAGACCCGGATTGGGCTACCCCCGAGACCACCCAAATCTAGGGGACGCGGACCCAAAGGGCACCCACCTCTTCCGTAAGGGGCAATCTCTAAACCAGGGGGTCTGGGGGCCCGCTTTTAGTTACTCTAAATCCGCCGCCCTTAACGCCAGGGTCATTGTCCCAAATTTTCCAAAAGAATATGGCCTTTTTTACTGCTATCAATTTTATCCGGGGATTTTTTTGTCCATGTTTTATGTTAGCAATTTTCAATGTTAGCCAGGTTTTCCCCCCCCCCCCAAGCCCCCCCTTAAAACCCCCCCCCTTTTAACCCCCCCCCCCCCCCGCCCCCCCCCCCCAAAAGGAAAACCCCCCTTCCCCCCCCCCACCCCCCCCCCCCCATCCCCCCCCCCCCCCCCCCCCCCCCCCCCCCAACCCCCCCCCCCCCCCCCCCCCCCTCCCCCCCCCCCTACATTTAATTTACTTAACCCCCCCCCCCCCCCCGGTGCCCTTTTTTTCCCCCCCCCCCCCGTTTTTTTTATCCCCCCCCCCCCCCCGGCCCCCCCCCCCCCCCCCCCCTCCCCCCCCCCCCCCCCCCCCCCCCCCCCCCCCCCCCCTCCCCCCCCTCCCCCCCCCCCCCCTCCCACCCCCCCCCCCCCCCCCCCCCCAACCCCCCCCCCCTTCCCCCCCCCCCCCGCCCCCCCCCCCCCCCCAACCCCCCCCCCCCCCTATCCCCCCCCCCCCCCCCCAATGCCCCCGCCCCCCCCCCCCCCGGGACCCCCCCCCCCCCCCCCAACCCCCCCCCCCTTAAGAATCCCCCCCCCCCTCCGCCCCAACCCGCCCCTTTCCCCCCAAAAAACCCCCCCCCCCCCCCCCCCCCCAAGCCCCCCCCAACACCCCCCCCCCCCCCCCCCCAAGAAAAAGGGCCCCTTTTTAGGCCTTTTTTCCCCTAGTGGCCCCCTTTTTACTTTAGGGGTCCCCCAATTTTTCTTTAAAAAACCCCACCCCTTTTTTTTTTTTTTTTTTGTTTTTTCCCCCCCTTTTTTTTTTGGGGCCCCCCCGGGGGTTTTTGGGGCCCCCCTAATTAAACCTTCAAATCCCTTTCCCAACACCCAAAAAAATTCCCGGACCCCCCCCTTTTATTTTAAAAAATTGGGAAAGGCCCCCCCATAAAATTTTTTTTCCCCTTTATTTGCTGTTTTAAAAAGGGGGGCCAAGCTTTTCCCCCCCCGAATTTTTAATTAAACCGGGATTCCCTTTTTGGGCCCTTTGAAAAAAAGACCCCAAAAAAGGGGTTTCCCCCTTACAAACACTGCTTTGATAATTTTCCCCCCTCTTGAAAGGTAAAGGTTTCCCCTGTGGGGTCTCAACCCCAACCCTTTGGGCCCGCACTGAACCAACTCCACGGGAAGCCACCCTTTTTTTATTCCGCCCTTAAAAAAGTTTAAAAAAACCCCTTTCCCGTACCAGCTGTGTGATGGCTGGGGGACTACAGCACCCCACCCCCTAAGGACAAAAAACCTTTTATCAAATCCACCCGGGAAAGAAAACCGTAACGACCATATCTTAGTTCAGCATTAAAGGGCCCCTTCCCCCTAAACTACATCACCCCCAATAGGGAACATCCTTTTTGTCAGATCACCCCCCATTTTTGTTCTTTTTTTTTTTCCCTTTTTGTGGGCTAACCAACCAAAAACTGGAGACTGGGAAAGACCCCTTTTTCTGTCTGATTTTGGGTTGTGTAGCAAAAACTTGAATCTACAGTGGAAAATTACCGTCGGACCACCGCAAATGATGCCACCCCCCCCCATTTTTTTAAATGGGAAGCTCCAAATGCGTAATCCGATTTGGGGTTTTAAACAAACACGGGACCCGGTTTAAGAAAGGGGAAGCCTCACTCCCTATTTCCCCGGCCCTTTCAGAAAATATCCTCTCTGGGAAATTTCTGGGAATAAACAAGCTTTTATCTCCCCCTTTTTTTACAGGAACTGCAACACACGATTAAAAAGCCAAAACCCCCCCGAATTTCTTGGGGTTTTTAACCCCCAGTCGTGCGAGCTGGACGTTTCCCACGAACATGGCAATAAAAAAAATTTGCCTCTTGGGTAGGGCTACGGGGGAAAAAACGCTCGCCCTTCCCTACCCTTTTATCAAAAAAAAAAAAACCCCATGGGACCTGGGCCCCAAACCCCACAGGGGGGGGAATTGGGAAAGCGGGGGCAAGGGGTTTTTTTTTCAAAAATTTAAAAATTTGCCAGACCCACAACTTTTCCCCCAAAAAACCCCTCCCCTCCTGCCTCTCTCCCTCCCTTCCCCCGGAGGGAACCAACCCGGAAAACCCCCATTTTTCCCCCCGAGAAAATTGCGCACGGTGATCCCTGACCGCCCGGAAAGGGAAAAGCCCCGGCCCGGGCGGATACTCGGGCCCAAAATTTTTTTTAATGTCCCTTTCCCCCTAGGGGTCTCCGCCCCCCTTTTAGACGCATTTAATAACATTTTCTTCCCCTCACACTTTCCCCGGGCCTCCCCCCCGGGACAAATAACCGTTAAACCCCAAAAAAGGAAAAAACCCCCAAATATGGGGGAGAAAACCCCCATTTCCAAATCAATTTGACTTTAAAAATCTACGGTAAATTGTTTTTCCCAACCCCCCTCAAAGTAATCTTCCTGGATTGAACACCGGACCAGGTCGTTTTTTTGCCCGGAGAGAAGCCAGGGGACAACACCTCAGACTTTTGGACTAATCCACTATGCCCCCAAACGTAAGATCCCATTAATGATTCTCCTTTAATGCCGAAAAAGCATTTGAACCCCATTTCAGGGCACCCTTTCCCAACGCTAGCCCGCATCGTTCCCAGGTCCATATTCACCCTCAAAAAAATTTTTGCCTATAAACCCTTCCCCCCGCTTTAAGTTTTTGGGGAAACGGCTCCTTTTCCCGATGCTTTCCCTTTCCAAATTTAAAAAGGGACACTTCCCAAAGGCCCGTCCCCCTCGCCCCTGTTAAAAGTCCCCCAAAATGGAGGGGCCCCTTTTGGGCTCGATCCCCCCCAATCCTTTCATCGGGGGAGTTACTTTTGGGGGACACGAATTTTTAAAACTCCCGCTTTCCCCCAGATGAACTTTTTATCTATTCACCCAAACCACAAATTTTTCTAAACCTTTCCCCGATGTCCCGAACTGGGGCGGGGTTTTGCACCCCGGTCAAATTTCAAGATCAACTGTCTAAGTCTGAAACCCCCAACAAATTTTCCCTTTCCCCCCCGGGTTTTGTCCTCCCCCGAAAGGGAACAAACCCCTTCTCCTTGGGCCCTTTGGTGGGAATTCCTACTTTTGGAACGAAAATCCCTCTGACCTTAACCAACTGTTTTTTATTTAAACTTCGTCCTCCTTTTTCCCCAATTTGCACAAACTCTCCAAGGGATGGAAATCTAAGGCCTTCTCCGGTTTGGAGGGAAAAACGCCCAAAGATGTCCCTTTCCCCCCAAAACCCTTTAAACCCAATGCAAACGGTACCCCTTCCCCCTTTCCCCGCCTCCCTTCCCGGCACAAATCCCTTTAAAAATTTTTTGGACTCCCTCGGGATCCAGGCCCCCCCAAAACTCCCAAAAGACCACATTAAACAGACCCCAAAGGGCAGGGGGGAATGAGTCTACCAACTGTAGGCCGTAAACTTTGGCCTCCCGGCCAAAACCACGATTTTATAACCTTTGGGGCACACCCCCCAGACAAGGCTAGGGGCTCTATCCCACAGACTCTCCCCCTATGTCGTTTGGGCCCCTCTCCCTTGGGAAACCCCCCCACCCGTTCCGGAGAGTAAACCTTCCCCCTTCACCCCCTTCAAAAACCCCCGTTTACTCTGCATAAAATAAAAAACCCCCGAATTTTTTTTTACCTTTATCTCACGGGGCCCCCTTAAATCCATCAAAAGACAACCCGCCCCTTCCCCCCCCGGGGATTCACCAAATTTCCTTCTTGGGGGTTTACCAAACCCCCCCGCACAATACATGCCCTTTAAATTTTTCAGGTCGTCCCTTTGCCCCCAAACGGGCATCAAGCTCAACCTCACCGGGCTGAACCCTTTTTTTATTGAATCACCCAACTTAAAACATTTAAAACTCTTCTACCCCCCAAACCCCAAATTTTCAGCGCGCCATGACTACCCCGAGCCCCTATGTTCACAGGGATCTCCCCCCCCCCGTCATTTGATTTTTGTCCTCACCCACATGCTTCGGGCCTCAATGGGCGGGGGTTTGCCATCCTTTTTGCCGATCCGGGGGAAAAAAACTGAAAAAAACCTTTTCAGATTACCCAATGGGACAGGGGGTTTCAAACTGAAACCCCTAAGGCCGTCATTGGGCTTGCCAAAGGGGCAAGAGACTATATAAAAAAATTGTCCCAATTTTACAGGGTAAACCGGCCCTTTTTACACAAAAGGTGGGCCCAAACGTCCCATCAAAATTTGGCGATGGGGTCGGAAAGGGGGGCAAATGGCGCATATTTGGTGGGGCTGTGCACGCATCAGAACCCTTTTGGTCGGCGATCCCACCGGGAATCAGAGACGCACTGCACCGCTATTCCCGGGAAACCCCCCAAACATCCCCTTTTTTTTTAAGTTCCCCCCTCCCCTGTTCGGCCCCCATAAGAAAACTCCACAGGGAATTTTCTCCAGGGAGGGCCCAAACCGTCTTTCCCCCTAAATGGAAAACTACCTCTTCCCCTCCTGGCAGATTGGTAACGAGGGTTTCCCACAAAACCACCGCCTGGAAGGGGCTCGGGGGTAAAAAACCGAACTCGAAAACCCAAAAATTTGCACAGACTTGGGGACCCTGGCGGAAAAACCAAACCTCCAGGGATTCCGAACCTTGACCCCTTTAATTTCCCCCAGAGTCCCCTTTTCATCTCCTCCCCCCCATCCCTGGGGACATGGGGGGGGCACGGTCGGGGGGGGGTGCGTCGGGGGGGTTGGGGGGGACGGGATTGAGAAAAACTTGGTGGGTTTTTTTTTTTTTCTTTTTTTTCTCTTTTTTTTCTTTCTTTTTTCTCTTCACCCCCCCCCCCCCCACGCCCTTTCCTTTTTCCCCCTCCCCCTTTTCCCGGTTCTACAAGCCCAAAAGGGGACCCAAAGGCAATTTTTCCCCAATGGCCCCCAAAGGGAAACAACCTATTCCCCCCCCCCCCCGCCCCCAGTCCAATGCTCATTTGCATTGTCGTAAACTCCACCTTTTTTTGGAACCCCAAAAAGGGGACCTTCGACCATACCGTGAGGGATTTACATATCCTTTAGACACAAATTGTTTTCTCCCAGTTTTTTCAATTTAAACCCCGTTTTTTTTCTTTGGCTTTTCTCATTTTTGAAAAGCAAAAATTCTTTTTATTACAAGTATTTGTCTTGTTATTTTGAAAATCCAATAAATCTTTTAAAAATAAAAAAAAAAAAAAAAACATAAAAAGGTAAAAACAAATATTTAAAAAATTTAATTTTTATCTAAAAAAATAAAAAAAATAGCTTGATTGAAAATGCCATAAATTTATAAATTTTTTATTCACCCCCCCACAGGGGAAAACCAATTAAAAAAAAAAAACAAACCAAAGACATTGGTTTTTTTTTGTCATCCCCCCTTTCATCCGGGAAAAAAAAGGAAAGAAAATATAAAAAAATTGGGGGGGCCCCAAATTTTGGGGAAATATTGGGGGACAGTAAAAACGGGGGCCTGGCCCCAAAAAAACAGGGTTTTCTGGCTTTTTTTCAGCCCGAAAATAGCGCAAACCCCCGTTTGCTTATCTTTAAAACAGGGGGCCCCTCCAGTAACAGGCACATTTTCAGAGCACCCCCTTGGGACTTTGTAAAAGCCCTGAATTTCCGGGGGGGCGCTTGGGGGCGTTTTTACACTACAAACTTACAAACTTTAAAATTTAAAATCTTTAGTGGCAGAAAAAAATCATTTCTCTGTTTAAAGGGAGAAACACTTTAAAAGTGGGTTTTCCTGGCCCCGAAAATTTTCTTTGTAACCAGAAAAAATTAAGTCCCATGACCCTATAGAACATTCCCTAGATTCCCGCATTCTACTTTAAACCCAAAGCACCCCAAAAAAAGGCATGGGGGCCAAAATACATACATGTCGCTCAAAATTTTCCCCCCCGCAAAAAATGACCACCCATAGGTTCCCCGTTGTAAAAAAATAAAAGATGTATTGGTCCCAAAAATGGGGAAGGCCCAAATTTTAAAATAAAAAGTGTTTTTTAAAAAAAGTAGTAAAACATGATGAAAACCCCAATTAAAATTTTTTTTTCACCCCAAATTTTTAACGATCTTCAGAATAAAGATGTACTTTTAACACAAGGGGATAAAAAGTTTTGCAAAAGGGGTATTTTTTCCCCCCCCTTTCCCCCTCAAAATCAAAAAAATACATTTAAATACAAATAATGTATGAAGTAGTATATATATATAATATAAATATATTAAAAGTTATTTTTTTTGTTAAATAAATTTTATGGGAAAAATATATTATTTTTAAAATATAAAATATTTTAAATTAATATATATTAAAATATAAAATATATATATATATACAAATAATATTTTAAAACATCAAACCCCTATTTTTGGGTTTTTCCCCTAACATAACATTTTTTCAATAAAGGTAAATTTCTTTCTTTTTCGACTGAAAAAAAAAAAAAAATTATACTTTTGGGAAAGCAGGAGGGGTTAAAAAAAACCCCAAAAGGGTGTCCCCGAAGGGGTTTAAAAAAAGAAGACCCGATGCAGAATCTTTCCGGGTTGCGTCCCGCAGTAGTATTTTCAAGCAGAAAAATCTGTCGGGAATTTTTTTTTTTTTTATACTAATTAAAACAAGAAACCCCGATACAAATTCCCCTTTTATTCTTCAAATTATTTTTTTGATTGTATGGGCCCAAAGTGAAAAATGCAAAGGGCTTAAGAAAAAATTAAAAATATTTTAAAGTGGTTAAA
The DNA here is from genome assembly GCA_025379985.1 of Phyllomedusa bahiana. Classification (NCBI taxonomy): domain Eukaryota; kingdom Metazoa; phylum Chordata; class Amphibia; order Anura; family Hylidae; genus Phyllomedusa; species Phyllomedusa bahiana. Next base: position 24,024 of record JAODAL010016527.1, read on the forward strand.
AAAAAATTTAAAAAAAAATAAACCCAAAAATTCCCCAAAAAAATTTTATCATAAAAAATTTCCCCTTTAAAAAATTTTAAAAAAAAAATTTGCTGTACCACTGTGTATTAAATGAGGGGGGCGTGCTTGCAGATTCCCATTTAAACCCCTTTTGGGGGCTCCGGAATACAGCTGAGGCACACAAAATTTTCTATATTTTGAACAAACCCCCAAAGAAGTGAATGTAGAGGACAACAAGTGCCACTTTCCTCATCCTCATGCACGGTTGGCTCACAGCTAGCGACAAAAAACCTTCATAAAGTTTTTCTTTGGGAAAAACCCCTTTAAGGCTGTTCCCCCAAACGTTAAATGGAGGAAAATTTTCGGCTTTTCTTCGCCTAAAAACGGGCGAATTTCGCCCCCCAAACATTACGGGAATCCCCACATTTTTCATAGGAAAATAAGATTACGCCCCTCTTTTTTCCCCCCCTTTCAATACGACGCCGGGGAGATAAGGACATGTCAATTTCTAGCGGCAAATAGCCCCCCATAATGAAGTCAAAGGGGCCCGCCCGGAGCCGCAAAATTCGGGCTTTGAATTGGCCTAATCCTGGCGTAGTGCAAAATCTATAAGGGCCCCCACCTACCAAAAAAGCCAAAAAGGGGAAATGGGCACAAAAATGACTTATTTTTTAATTCACATTTTTTTTTTAAACACTTTTTTTATAAATTTTTTGGGTTATTTTTCCCCGGATCCAGGCCCCTCCTGACAAAGGCTTACGATACCCACAAACATCTGCCTTCTGCAATGGCCCCCCCAGTACCCCTTCGGGCCATACAACTTTTTTTAGGCTTTTGTAACTACTATCGCATTTTATTCCCACACTTCCCACGCTGGGGGGCCCCGATTGGCTCTCCTAAAAGAACCCCAACCCTAAAGTTGCCCCCGGAAGCAGGGGGCTTTCCTAATAAAAACCTTTGCCTCTGCTTCAATCCGGCGCGACCAACAGGCAAGCCTTTTTCGCTAGAGGGGACCTTCCTCTGTTGGGGTTGGAGCGACCCACGAAAAAGGGCCACGGGCAAGAGGGCACTTTTGGGTTCACCCAAGACGCCCACCGGGGAGGGGAAATTATACTTTTGGGATCGGACTACTGCCTTTAAAACGGCTTAGAAGAATGGCGGTATCTGCTGGAATGCAAGGCACCCCATCTTTACATTCAGACCAAAAAAACCCTTAAATATCCCCAGTCTGCCCAACATTTAAATCCACGCCGGGCCAGTAGTCTCTATTTTTTTCCCATTTAATTTCCAATCCCATTTCCCGTCCCCCGGAAAAAATTCAGCGATCCCCTCTCGCGTCCCTGCGATTTTCGGCAAAGAGTGGCCCAAAAACCACAATACCCCTGAGCCCTTTGTCTCCGCGCTCCTTTGAACCCCGAAATCCCCCAGGAAACATACGTGGTCCCAGCCCCCGAAGAAAAGTCTTGAAGGGGGGACATTTTTCCCCTTTTTGCCACATCCGGTGCCCTTAAGACTCCCCCTTTTTGTCTCCGGTTGTTTGGGTGCCGGGGACCTCCCCAGGATGTAAAGGAGTTCGTTGAGTCCTGCATCACCTTCCCGTAAAAAGACACCTCTCACAAACCGGGGATTTCTGCACCCCCTGCCCACCCCCCCCAGTCCCTGGTCACAAACCCCATGGACTTCAAAACCCGACCTCCCCCCCTCTTCTGTAACCCCCGTCACTGGGGGTTAGGGATCGTTTTTCGAAAATGCGCTTTTTGCCCCTTTGCCGGGCCAAACCCTCTGCCCCACCCTGGCAAATCTTTTTTTTTTCACCACATTTTTCTCTGCGGGGTTCCCCCTGCAAATTTTTCGGATAGTGGGTCCAATTTTTTCTAATTCTGGCGGTCCCTTGTTTTCCCCAAATCCAGGGGAAGCTCGACTTCTCCCGGCTTTCCACCCCAGACAATGGCAGGTAAGAGGGCAATCAGGGCCTGAAATTATTTTCACCACTTCGTTTTGGCCCTCAGGGTACTGGGGCCAGCTTTCTGTCTGGGCGAGTTCTCTACAACTCCCTAATTTGAGTCCACTGCCTCCCCTTTTACATTGTTTGGAGGCACCCCCGCCCCCCCCTCCCGTTTGCACCCCTGTCTGAGGTCCCAGCAGCTGATACGTTGGTCCAGGATATAAAAGCTGTTTGGGCCCTGAATCGCCAGTCGCTGCTTCGAGCTTCTGCACGCACTAGGACTCAGGCAGATAAGCGAAGGAGTTCTCCCCCAGTTTTTTCCCCGGGTGATAAGGTGTGGTTGTCGGCCAGATATGTCCACCTTAAAATTCCAAGTTATAAATTGGGGCCCCGCTACATGGGGCCATTTGAAGTGCTTAAACGCATAAACCCAGTGGCCTATAAACTCAGGCTCCCACCTTCCATGCGCATTCCAAATTCCTTTCATGTTTCCCTTCACAAACCTCTGGTTCTGAACCGTTTCTCTCAGAAGGTAGTCCCTCCCTCTTCTGGGGCCGATGCCTCCAACGTCTTTGTGGTCAAAGAGATCTTGGGTATGAGGAGAACTAGAGGGAAACGGTATTTCCTCGTTGATTGGAAGGGGTTCGGGCCCAAGGAGAGGTCTTGGGAGCCAGAGAAGAACATTCTGGACCGTAACATTATCCAGAAGTTCCTTCAGTCCCGAAAGAGGGAGGGGCCAAAGAGGGGGGTACTGTCACGGATGCCCCTGCGAACCTCGTCCCGGGTCGCAGGCGCATCCGTGCCCCTCACCCGAGTGGCGCCGCGTCCCGCATGTCGGGGCGCAGGTGCGCTCATTCCACTGCTCCTTCCGGAGCGTACTTACCCGGCCGCGCTCCTGCTGCAGGCTCTGTCCCTCGGCGCGCGCCGGCAGTGTTAAATTTAAAGGGCCAGTGCACCGGTAATTGGCTATTGCCGGTCACTGCCCCTATTTAAGCCTACCTCTTCCTGGCTACCCTGCCGGATCTTTAGTGCCATTAGCCTATAGAGAAAGCGTTCCTGAGTCTTGTCTGATTACCGTGTACCGTACCGGTGCTTCCGTTCCTCGACCACGAATTTTGCCGCCTGCCCTGACCTTCTGCCTGTCCACGACCACGAACCATAGCCGCCTGTCCTGACCTCCTGCCTATCCCCGACTACGAGCCTGCCTGACGATTTTGTACCACGCTACACCTCGGCTGCCTCTGCAAGCAAGTCACGTCAGGGGTAGCGACCTGGTAGACTCCCGCCGCAGATAGTCCATTCCGCTTTGCGGCGGGCTCTGGTGAAAACCGGGACCTACTTAGATTCCGCTCCCTGGCGTGGCTTACGCCATCACTTGTGGTGGTCCAGAGGATCTACTATCTCCGATCGTGACAATTTTTTGTTTAATTACCCATATCACTTTCAATATTTTTAATTAATTCTTAAGTCCTGCAGTTTTCACTTTGGCCACTAACCCTAATAACAGTCTGACACTTCCTATTCTGTAAAGAGAGATTTTCAGTAGTCTGCTCATTATCAGCACAAGCAGGATTACACTGAAATGAGAAACCAATGTGTACACAGGATCCACCAGTCGCACTGACTTCTTCCCAGCTCATAGAGCATGCCTAGAAAACCCTCCTATAGAAGTCAATGGGTCTGCTCCTGTTCAAAGGTTCCTATGTGCATGAAGCTGCTGTAAAGCATTTCTCTGACTGCTGTTAAAAGCAGTGCAAGCAAGAATGTCTTCCCCACAATCATATAGAGACGACTGAATTGAGAAATCTAAAATGAGGAAATAAAACCAGCTAAGAAGAAAAGAATATGGATCTGGGACTTGATTTAAAAAGTAAAAAAAATGACAGATTCTCTTTAAAAAAAAACTGGATGGCATCTTATATGGCAGTTTTTAGTTTGTGATAAGTTATCAAGTTATTATAATGCAACAGAATAGCATGTAGTTCTACAAAGGACCCCAGATAACAATAGCAATATCAGGGTGATGTGGCAGTATCCTACAGATGCAGCAGTGTTTTTGCATCATATGTTAATACACAGGCAGTCCCCGATTTACACCGTCCGACTTAAATCTGTCCCCTAGTTACAAACTGAGACTTATGGACTTATGCTGGCACTTGTAGTTCCATGTTACACAGCAGATATTAGCTGTGGAATGACAAGTTCCAGCATGCCACAGCTGCACATGAGGTGAAAATCTTCTTGACAAGGGCACAGACAGCAAAAAAAATGTAAATATACGTTCCGACTTACATACAAATTCAACTTAAGAACAAACCTACAGTCCCTATCCTGTTCGTAACCCGGTAACTGCCTGTATGGTTTTGTAGGTTTACCTTCTGTAGTCCTATGCAAGAGAAGTGTACACAGTCCTTTTGCTAAGAACTCGATCGAAACGGCAAAATAAAATCACATCCTTTATAGTAAAAGCTTGATAAGAACAATTCACGTTGTGGCACATTGCTATGACTAGGAGCGTTTTTCATGCTCGAAACGTGTCAGTGCGGCTCGTCTCCTATGCCACAATGTGAATTGTGTATTTTCCCTAGCCTACAAATACAGGGTAGTCGCCCCAAAAAGGGTGTCCCTGTCAGGAACCTAACCCTTCACACACTACTACACCCTGGTACACCATCACTGTGAGGTTAGGGACGGAATAGTTGCTTTAGGTCCGTAGGGTCTACTAGGGAAATACCCCTATATAATTTCTAATTGCTTGTCTCTACTTTGTTGTGTGACTAAAGTTTCTGCCCTGAGCTTGTGACTATAAGGCTATGTTCACACGGCTTAACTGCGGGACGTAATTACGCCCCGCAATTACGCCGTGTGGCCGGGGGCAGGGCGGGAGCGGGGAGGGGAGCAGGGGGCCGGCACCTCGCCGGCCCATAGACTTGCATTACCAGCGGCGCGTATACGTCAATTATCTCCCCCCTCGGCGTATTCGCCGAGCAGGGAGAGGAGACGTAAGCCATAGTTCTCTATGAGAACTGTGGATTACCGTAATGAATGGGCCGTTTTCAGCCCGTAATTTGCGCACTCTGGCGCGTAATTACTGACCGTAATACGGCCCATTTTAAGCCGTGTGAACATGGCCTAAGAGATTTTCATATGATTTTTATTGATATTTATTAAAGGTTATGTTTTAAGACTTTCCCTTCTTGTGAATAAGCAAGAGCCCCTCCAATCCAGGGAACAGATTGTCAGTGTTAAAGTCCCAGAAAACCAATTTAATAAATATAGTACAGTCGTCTTACTTCCTGCAGTTCTATGTAAGACTACAAATAACATATTGCAATATCAAGAGGAGATATACCTGAGCTAATCGAACTGAACTGGTCATATGTCCTTTTGCTGTCTCATCGTTTTTGCATCATTATCTGCATCTACATTAAAGGGGTTGTCTCACTACATTGATTCATCTTACCTCAGTCCTGTTTTCTTGGTTTCATTTTGAATTCAGGGGCGTGTTTGCTAGCTTCTAGTAAAAACAATATTTGGCTTTGCACATCCAAAAACTTTTTTGAAAAAAATGAGCATAGGTGCACACTGGTGTGCAGCAATATACATACACATTCCAATATCAGTAGCACACTATCAACTAAAGAAACTATCAAAGGCACATTTTTGAAAAAGCATTTCTGTTATCTAGGATACATGAAAAAAATGTTTGAGGTTCTTAGTTCACCTTTTTGATCAAAACTGCTTAAGCCCACCTCCCGATCTTCAAGGAGACCTCAAATGCAGGTGGGTTCCTACACTAATGTTTCCTCTCTTTAGGGCCTGTTCAGACCTCCATACTACAGGGAGTGAAGGCACCAGCTACTAAGTAGGTTTTTAAAGCAATGCAGTGTACTTAGTAGCTGGTGCCTTCACTCCCTGTAGTATGGAGGTCTGAACAGGCCCTAAAGAGAGGAAACATTAGTGTAGGAACCCACCTGCATTTGAGGTCTCCTTGAAGATCGGGAGGTGGGCTTAAGCAGTTTTGATCAAAAAGGTGAACTAAGAACAGCAAAAAATGTTCATGTATCATAAATAGCAGAAATGCTTTTTCAAAAATTCCTGTGTGTCTTTTGATAGTTTCTTTAGTTGATAGTGTGCTACTGATATTGGAATGTGTATGTATACTGGCTATTACTAGGCTGCAGTAGAAGCCAGGTCTGTAGCTATACCAACCAGTGCTGGCAGCCTATCAGGAGAGATTGAAGGGTCTGTAGCTATAGTGACCTGAGGAGCTGATGCTGCCCATACAAGAGGGGACATCTCAGAATAGGTAGGACACTGTTAATGGACACATATTGCAAAGTGACTTGTTTTTCCAAGATCTTTAACATAAAAAGCAATCCTTGTAGTGAGGCAACCACTTTAATATAACACAGTAGGGTTCCTTGAGTCAGTTCTATATAAGACACATTGTGATATCAGGTTAAAGGGGTTATCTCACTACAAGGATTAACAGTGTCCTACCTATTCCTAGATATTCCCTTTTTGTATGGGCTGCATCAGCTCCTCAGGTCGGCCTTGTTTACTCTCTCATGATAGGCTGCCAGCGCTGGTCGGTATAGCTACAGACCTGTTTGATCTCTCCTGATAGGCTGCCAGCACTGGTCGGTATAGCTACAGACCTGGTGTCCTCAGCAGCTCATCACTGCAGGCCAGTAGTAGCCAGTAAAGCCAGTAAACACACCCCTGAATTCAAAAATGAAACTGAGAAAACAGGACTGAGGTAAGATGAATCGATTTAGTGAGACAACCCCTTTTGTAGCAGAACTGAATTTGTCATGTAATTCTTGACACCATAAAGCGAAGTGTACCAAGTAACAAACTCGCTTCTGCTACATCTGCACAGACTTTGCATCCTCACTATTGTCAGCATGGCCTGTCTGCCGGGGATGACAGCATCAGGCACGCAATAGATGGCAGCACAGGTTAGAGAAAGCTTTATATGAAGCTATCAGTGGAGACTTTCAAATCCTGTAAAATCTTATGCAATCAGCAGACTCCACATCAATAGAAGTTCCTTCAGGAATCTTACCTGTGGCAAGAAGCTCCCCCGCTAGAACAAGGCAAATATGTGATGATGTTTGTTTGCAGCGCTGTGTGTGCCAAGGGAATAGCAGCAGATGCACAGCAGCACAGGACGGGGATGGATATAATGGCTGGAGGTGGAGTCGCACTTCCCACATTTACAAAAGAGCTTTTTTTTTTTTACCCCAAGGCAGGAAACTGGAGAAAAAGCAAATCCCTCAATGACAGGGTTTGCAATCTCTCTACTGGTTCTGCTTTTCATGGTACATTTTGTTTTATCTGATACCATCTGACATGGAATAACGTGATCTTATGATTTCTAGTAGAGCCACGAGTGACTTTGAGATGACGTCTCAGTTCTAGAAACTGAGGATATGTCATTTATATTAAATCCATGGGGTTTTAACTCTTGGAGCCACATGTATGAAAACTGTCTAGGTCTAAAACTTTCTTTGTTGCCCATAGCAACCAATCAGAGCGCCCCTCTCATTTTTTCAGAGCTCTATATGAACTCTGGTTGCTATGGGCAACAAAGAAAGTCTTAGACCTAGACCAGACATCCTCAAACTGCGGCCCTTCAGCTGTTGGGAAACCCCAACTCCCATCATGCATTTCTATAATCTATAACAGTGGGAATGATGGGAGTTGTAGCTTCCAAACAGCTGGAGGGCTACAGTTTGCAAATGCCTGACCTAGACAGTTTTTATACATGTCCCACTTGGTGCCCCCAATCAGATGTTGGAGGAGGACACAACTGTTGGAGCATTGTGTTCTTTTCGTTGTTCACCAGACACAGTTCCAGTGTCATCCATGGTGTAACCTCATAATTACAGAGCATCACACCTGCATTATGGTTAACCTCAAAGGGCCTTTGGAGGGTATTAGGAGGTTGCTAGGGTGCATGGGTAAGGCTGTCAAAGCTGTGGCACCTCCCGTGAGTTGATGAGCAGAGCAGTGTGGAGGTGTGCACCGGAGCTATGAATCCAAGATGGCGTCTGCTCCCTGTGCTGGTGCCTCTGCCAAGCACTGGCTGCATCCTCCTGGGGTCCCCCCTACTGTATCCAGACCTGTTCCATCCTTACTTCCAGTGTCTAAGCTCTCGGGGACTACATAAAATAATTTAGCGGGCTGGAGGCCTTAAGTTTGACACATGCTCTAAATCATAGTTGCAAGTTTTGAAAATGAAAAAGCAGGAGATTGAAGAGGGCGGCGCGCTCAATAAGCCACACCCAGTCCGTCTAACTGCATAATGGCTTTGGAAGAAAGCCAGGTAGATGCCCTTATAGCCAGGTAGTAGCCCCCCATAACCAGGTAGTGCCCCTTACAGGCAGGTAGTTGACCCCTTTGTTAGCTAGGTAGATGCTCCCCTTTGTTGAAGCCAGGTAGTTTCCCCCTTCATTAGCCAGGTAGTTGCCCCCTTCATTAGCCAGGTAGTTGCCCCCTTCATTAGCCAGGTAGTTGCCCCCTTCATTAGCCAGGTAGTTGCCCCTTCATTAGCCAGGTAGTTGCCCCCTTTGTAGCCAGGTAGTTGCCCCCTTCATTAGCCAGGTAGCCCCCTTCATTAGCCAGGTAGTTGCCCCCTTCATTAGCCAGGTAGTTGCCCCCTTTGTAGCCAGGTAGTTGCCCCCTTCATTAGCCAGGTAGTTGCCCCCTTTGTAGCCAGGTAGTTGCCCCCTTCATTAGCCAGGTAGTTGCCCCCTTCATTAGCCAGGTAGTTGCCCCCTTAGTATCCCGGTAGTTGCCCCCTTCATTAGCCAGGTAGTTGCCCCCATACTTGGCCAGGAAGTTGGCCCCTTCATTAGCCAGGTAGCCAGGTAGCCCCCTTCATTAGCCAGGTAGTTGCCCCCTTCATTAGTCAGGTAGTTGCCCCCTTTATTAGTCAGGTAGTTGCCCCCTTCATTAGCCAGGTAGTTGCCCCCTTTGTAGCCAGGTAGTTGCCCCCCTTCATTAGCCAGGTAGTTGCCCCCTTCATTAGCCAGGTAGTTGCCACCTTCATTAGCCAGGTAGTTGCCCCCCCTATAGCTAATACAAATAAAATAATAAAAGCCACTTACCTCACTGGGCTCCCTGCAGCTCCGGACACCTCCGATCTCCTCAGCGTCGCAGGGGGAGTGAGTGCAGCCGCGCATCACACCCCCTGCGACACTGATCTGTATGTACAGCGCAAACCGGCCGGCGCTGTGCATACAGGTGGAGGAGGGAGCGATCCCTCCTGCCTCCTCCCTGCACAGTGAGACGCGCTGGGCGGGTGAGTGGCCGCTGCGGCCGCTTCACCTGCCTGTAGCAGTGGCCCGGCAGCGCCAGAGTAGCGCACTAGCGCTACTCTTGCGCCGCGGTAATTTAAAGAACCCCCGCTGCCTGCTGGCGGCGGGAGGAATGCCAACTCTGCCGGGATTGCGGGGGGGGGACCCCCATTAGCGGGACCCCCCGCCAAAAGCAGGAGAGTTGGCATGTATGCTCTAAATACATATCAGATGCACTGCCCTCTATAGAATGACATTTACTGATTTCCCCCCAGCCACTATCAACCCTAAAATAGTAGCAGGCAGTGTCACCAAACAGTGCCCACCATGGTACTGCCCAGGGTCGGACTGGCCCACCAGAGTACCCGAGAATCCTCCAGTGGGCCCAAACTATGGCACAAGAATGTAACCCTAAAATGTAAGAGCCCCACAGGGCTAGCAAAAGACAACTTCATTTGGAGCTGACTGTACATTTAAACATAAATGAAAAATGAGGGACCTACAGAGGTAGTGGGGTGTATACCACAATACTTTAAGGGGAAGTTCACACTGAGTTTTTTTACACTTATTTTGGGGTGTATTTGATGCAGAAATATGCCCCAAAATGTCAATGTTAAAAGTACAGCTGTCATTAAAGGGGGTTCTCCAGGAAAAGAAGAAAACTAAATAGATAAACTACATGCCATAATGAAAAATTTCCTAAATACATTTAATTAGAAAAGTCTGTTCGTTTTGTCTGGGGGGATAATCATTATAGGAGAAGAACATGGGCGCCGGACTGCTTCCTCAACAGAAACCTTCCTATAGGAAGTAGGACAGGCTCTGTGAATTACTTCCTTGTTAGGCTGACAGACATAACTGAACATGTGCTGCGCTCAGTCAACCTGACAGACTGTGGTATGAGTAAGGTGACCAGACGTCCCATTTATCACCCCTGTGTCCCGAGAAGCTGAGCTCTGTGATATATAGGGTTATATGATAGAGGAGAGAAGCTGAGCTCTGTGATATATAGGATTATATGATAGAGGAGAGGAGCTGAGCTCTGTGATATATAGGGTTATATGATAGAGGGAGAGAAGCTGAGCTCTGTGATATATAGGGTTATATGATAGAGGGAGAGAAGCTGAGCTATGTGATATATAGTGTTATATGATAGAGGGAGAGAAACTGAGCTCTGTGATATATAGGGTTATATGATAGAAGAGAGAAGCTGAGCTCTGGGATATATAGGGTTATATGATAGAGGGAGAGAAACTGAGCTCTGTGATATATAGGGTTATATGATAGAGGAAGAGAAGCTGAGCTCTGTTATATATAGGGTTATATGAGAGAGGAGAGAAGCTGAGCTCTGTGATATATAGGGTTATATGATAGAGGAGAGGAGCTGAGCTCTGTGATATATAGGGTTATATGATAGAGAAGAGAAGCTGAGCTCTGTGATATATAAGGTTATATGATAGAGGGAGAAAAGCTGAGCTCTGATATATAGGGTTATATGATAGAGGAGAGAAACTGACTCTGTTGATATAAAGATTATAGGATACAGAGAGGAGCTGAACTCATGGATAATAGGATTATAGAATACAGGAAAGAACTAAGCTCTATTCTATATACGGTTATATGAATAAGGGAAGAGGCTGAGCTCTGTGATATATACTGAGGTTAGTATGATAGAGGGAAAGAACTGGCTTGTGGTTTTATTGATATATATAGGGTTATATGATAGAGGGGGAGGAGCTGATTCCTGTGATATATATGGTTATATGATAGAGGAGAGAAGCAGAGCTCTGTGATATATAGGGTTATAGATAGAGTGAAGAAGCTGAGCTCTGTGAATATAGAGTTATAGATAGAGGCGAAGCTGTAGCTCTGGAGATATATAGGTTTACGTGATAGGGGAGAGAGCTGAGCTCTGTGCTATAATATGTTACATGAAGAGGGAGAGAAGCCAAAGCTCTGTGGATATAGAGGATTATATGCATAGAGAAAGAAGCTGATCACTGTGGATATATAGGGCTTATAGAAGAGAAAGAAGCTGACTCTGTGATATACAGGGTTATATGATAGAGGAGAGAAGCTGAGCTCTGTGATATATAGGATAATATGGATAGATGGAGAGAAGCTGAGCTCTGTGATATATAGTGGGTTCTATGGAAAGGGGAAAGGAAGCTGAGCACTGTGTAAATAGGGTTATTTGAAGAGGAAAGAAGCTGAGCTCTGTGATATTCAGGTTATAGATAGAGGACAGAAGCTGAGCTCGTGATATATATGGTTTATATGCATAGTAGGGTGAGAGCTGATCTCTTAATATATAGGTTATATGAAAGAGAGAGAGGGCAGAACTGTTGTGATATATAGGGTTTTATAAATAGAGGAGAGAACTTGAGCTCTGTGATAATATAGGGTTATATGAATAGAGGAGAGAAGCTGAGCTCTGTGATATATAGGGTTATATGATAGAGTAGAGGAGCTGAGCTCCTGTGATATATAGTTATATGATAGAGGAGAGAAGCTGAGCTTGTATATATAAGGGATTATAGATCGAGGGAGAAAAGCTGAGTCTCTGATAAATACGGGTAATATGAAAGATGAGAGAAGCTGAGCATCTGTGATGATATAGGGTTATATGATAGAGGAAGAGAAGCTGAGCTCTGTGATATAAGGGTTATATGAATAGAGGATAGAAAGCCTGAGCTCTGTAGATATATATGGTACTAGATCGAGGGCGAGAAGCTGCGCCTCTTTTGAATATAAAGGGGTTATATGATAGAGGGAGAGATTTGCTGAGCTATGGATAATAGATTATATGATAGAGAGGAGCAGAGTCTTCTGATGATAATAGGTTTATAATGATACCCAATTTTATCACAGATCACAGCTCCACTCCTCTATCAATAGACTCTATAAAATCACAGAGCTCAGCTTCTCTCGTCTACATATAACCCTATATATTCACAGAGCTCAGCTCTCTCCTCTATCATATAACCCTATATATCACAGAGCTCGGCTTTCTCCCTATCATAAACCCTATATATCACAGAGCCAGCTTCTCTCATTATCATATAACCCTTTATAACACAGATCTCATCTTCTCTCCTCTATCGTATATCCCTATATATCAAAGAGCTCAGCTTCTCTCCTCCTATTATAAAACCCTAATATCACAGAGCTTACTCATCTCCTCTATCATTAAACACTATATAACACAGAGCTCAGCTACTCTCCTCTACATCATAACCCTATATTATCACAGAGCTCACTTCTCTACTCCTATCCATATAACCCTATATAACACGATCTCAGCATCTCTCCTCTATCAAATAACTATACTGTATTTCACAGAGCTCAGCTTCTCCTCACTCCTCTAAGATATAACCCTATATATCACAGAGCTCAGCTTCGCTCCTCTATCATATTAACTCTATATATCAAGAGCTCAGCTCCTCTCCTCGATCCATAATATAACCCTATATATCACAGAACCTCAGCTTCTCTCTTCCTCTATCAATATAACCCTATATATCACAGAATCCAGCTTCTCTCCCCTAACGATAGTAATCCTGTATATCACAGAACTTCACTTCTCTCCTCTTATCATATAAACCCTATATATCACAGAGCTCAGCGTATCAACACTACTCATATAACCCTATATATAAACAGACTTCAGCATACTCTTCCTCTATCATATAATGTATATATCACTGGGTTCAGCTCCTCTCTCTATCAATAATAACCCTAATATCACAGAGCTTCAGCTTCTCTCTCCTATCATATAACCCTATAATCTACAGAGCTCATTCTTCTCCTCCTCTATCATATAATCCCTATTATAACACAGAGCTCAGCTCCACTCCTCTATCATATAACCCTATATATCACAGAGCTCAGCTCCTCACCTCTATACTATAACACAATATATAACCGAGCTCAGCTTCTCTCCTTTCTCATATAACCCTATAATATCACAGAGCACAGCTTCTCTCCTCCATCAATAACCCTATATTCACAGTCTCAGCTTCTCTCTCTCTATCATAAAAACTATATTGTATATCACACTGAGCCAGCTCCCTCCCTCTTCATATAACCCAAATCTCACATAGCTCAGCTCCTCTCCTCTATCAAATAACCATATATAACACAGAGCTCATATCCACTCCTCTATCATATAACCCTAAATATCAAAGAGCTCACTTCTCTCCTCTATCATTATACCCTACATATCACAGAGTTCAACCTCTCTACCTCAATCATATCACCCTATATATCACAGAACACAGCTCCTCCCTCTATCATATCACCCGGATATAACACAGAGCTTCACTTCCTTCTCCCCCATCCCCCCCCCCTTAAAAAAAATTCATATAACCCTATATATCACAGGCACAGCTTCTCACCTCTATCATATAACCCTATATATCACAGAGCTCACTTCACTCCTCTATCATATAAACCCTACATAGTCACAGAGTTCAACCTCTCTCCCTATCATATATCCCTATAAATCACAGAACACAGCTCCCTCTCCTCAACACATAACCCTAGATAAACACAGAGACTCAGACCCTCTCCTCTATCAATATACCCTATATATCACAGAGCTCAGCTTCTCATTAATAACCCTATATATCACAGAGCTCAGCTTCTCTCCTCAATCATATAACCCTATATATCACAGAGCTCACTTCCCTCCTCACATATAACCCTATATATCTCAGAGCTCAGCTTCTCTCCTCTATCATATAACCCTATATATCTCAGAGCTCAGCTTCCCTCCTCTCGCATATAACCCTATATAATCACAGAGCTCAGCTTCTCTCCTGCTACAATAACCCTATATAGTCACAGAGCTCAGCTCCTCTCCTCTTATCATATAAAAAACCCCTATAGTATCACAGAGCTCAGCTCCTCTTCCTCAATAAATATCACCCCTATATATCACAGAGCTCAGCTTCTCTCCGATATCAAATAACCCCGAATAATATCACAGAGCTCAGCTTCCCTCCTCTATCATATAATCCTAAATATCACAGAGCTCAGCTTCTCTCCTCTATAATATAACCTCATATATCACAGACTCAGATTCCTCTCCCTCTATCATATAACCCAATATATCACCGAGCTCAGCTTCTCTCCCTTATCATATAACCCTCTATATCACAGAGCACAGCTCCTCTCCTCTATCATATAAACCTATATATCCGGGGGTGACGGGGTAGAGCTCAGCTCCTCTCCTCTATTAATATAACCCTATATATCACAGAGCTCAGCTTCTCTCCTATATCATAAACCCTATATATATCACAGAGCTCAGCTCTCTCCTCCATCATATAACCCTATATATCACAGAATCACAGCTTCTCTCCTCTATCATATAACAAAATTTGTTATATCACAGAGCTCCAAGCTTCTCTCCTCTATCATATAACCAATATAAGCACAAGCTCAGCTTCTCTCCTCTATCATATAATCCTGTATATCACAGAGCTCAGCTTCCCCACTCTCATTTAACCCTATATATCACAGAGCTCAGCTACCTCTCCTCTATCAAATAACCCGATATAACACAAGCTCAGCTCCACTCCCTCTATCATATAACCCTATATATCACAGAGCTCAGCTTTCTCTCCACAATCATATAACCTACAAATCACAGAGTTCAACCACTCGTCCTCTATCATATAACCCTATAATATCCACAGAACACGCTTCCTCTCCTCTATCATATAAACCCTATATAACACAGAGCTCAGCTTTCTCTCCTCTATCAAATAACCCTATAAAATCACAAGCTCATCTTCTCTCCTCTATCATATAAACCTATATATCACAGAGCTCAGCTTCTCTCCCTTCTATCATAAAGACCCCAATATATCACGAGAGCTCAGCTTTTCTCTCCTCTACATATAACCCAACATAACACAGAGTATCAACCTCTCTCCACTATCATATAACCCTATATCTCACAGAACACAGCTCCTCTCCTCTATCATATAACCCCTATATAACACAGGAGCTCAGCTCCTCTCCTCTATCATATAACCCTATATATCACAGAGCACAGCTTATCTTCCACCCTATCAAAAACCCTATATCAGAGAGCTCAGCTCCTCACCCTCTATCATATAACCTATATATCACAGAGCTCAGCTTCTCTCATCAATCACATAACCAAAATATCACAGAGCTCAGTCCCTCACCCCTCAATCATATAACTGTATATTTCACAAGCTCAGCTTCTCCTCCCGTCTATCATATAACTCATATTACACAAGCTCAGTTTCTCTCTCACTATCATATATCCCTATATACCACAGAGCTAGCTTCTCACCTCTATCATATTACACTATATATCACAGAGCATCACTCCTCTCTTCTATCCATATAACCCTAAATATCACAAGCTCAGCTTCTCTATATTATATAACCCTATAATTTCAAAGAGTCGCTTCTCTCTTCTATCAATATAACCCTATATATGATAGAGCTCAGCTCCTCTCCTCTATCATATAACCCTATAATATCACAGAGCTCAAATCTCTCCTCTATCATATAACTCTATATATCACAGAGCTCAGCTTCTCTCATCTATAACATACAGCAGCATAAACCACAAGACAGATGCTCTTTAGGTGTATCTCCAGATAGTACCAGGAAATCCCAGAGAGCATCATAGCCCCTTTAGTCAAATGACTAGTAGGGTCCCAATTGTCAGACCTCCATAATCATACAGGAATATATTTTTCCCCAGAAAACCTCCTTAGCTACTGTTAGCAATAACACCCAACTGCAAAATGACTTCCCAATTTTTGACAAACCCTAAAACTAATAAAAAATTATTGTATTCGCTCCGAGCATGGTATTACAAGGAAGGCATGCTTGGATAAGCAGTGCTTGAATATATCATTTGTTGGTTTTAAGGTCACACAAAACATACCACCCCAAATAAACATGAATAATTTATTAGTGCCCCCATAAGCTCATTTAGCCCTTTTAGGAGAAAAGACCTTCTGATTCACTTCTTTTCTCCACTAAATTTTTTATTACTATTTACACAACAGCCTTAAAGGGGTTTTGCCACAATGTAATGTTGACGTGGGATCCTCCAAAATGGGTATTTAATCACTTTTCTAAATATATGTGATTACAAAAAGTGAAGACTCTGAGAGCTACAGCATTTCTCAATCCCCCTTAGTTACCTGAAAGCTTCCACTAGACACGACCAGAGGAGCTGACAGGCCTCGCTTGCGTGAAACACTTCTTATCTGATGACAGGGAAAATGAATGAGCTTTTAAGGGACAGGGAAGAAAGTGCAGTCTATGAGCCTGTGTCTGCTGTATAGATAATCCACTGTTGTACTGTTATTTCAGTTAAGTTTTGAGACGCTCCCTTATTCCTCACTCCTTACTCACCAGCTCCCTCTCTCCCTTGCAGCCTTCATGACTCAGCATGATATGTTTACATTCTGCTCCCGTACTGATAAGAGGTAAGTAACTGGCGTCCTGGCAAATCCCCTTTAATGAAGTGATCTCCAAAAGAATCAATATGTAGAGCAGGTAGCCATATCTTTCCTAAATTTAAAGGGTAATTCCAACATCCAGACAACAGGTGCTGCTACTTACTGATGACTCTGTTTAACCTCCACATTCATGTCCGAAGGTTTTTAAAAAAAAAAAAAAAAAAAACACTCCACACAAAACTGTGTTATGCCTGACACAAGGATTCTAAGAACACCAAAAAAAGAAGTCCTGGTGTCAATCCCTCCGTCACTTAATCCATACCTCCCAGTCCCCAAATTTTCGGGGACATTTGTGATTTTGGGAACAATGTCCCACCATGCGGGTAAATGCAGAGACCTTTTTCCTATTTTTGATTGGGGTAAAGGGCATTAATTCACAGAAAATTATTGGAAAGTAGGGAAAAGAATAAAAATTTCACAGAACAGAAAACCCAAAAATTTTCCCTTTAAAACTTACATTTTTTAAATTTTTTTTATAATAAAAATTTTCCCCCAATTTTTTTCAAATTTTATGGGCTTTAACTTATAGGGGTTGTCCCACTACAAAATTTTAAATTTTTAAAGTTAGAGATCTTAAAAAAAACCAATTCACTTTGCAATTTTGGTCCTTAACATTTCCCCTACCTATTCCTAGATATCCCCCTTCTAGGGGCTGAAATCCGCTCCTAAAGGCCCGCAAAAAGCAAACAAACCTGTTCGATCCCCCTAAATATATTGCAAAGTGACTTTTTTTTTGCAAGATCTTTAATATAAAAAAGCAAACCTTGTATTTAGAAAACCCCCTTTTAAAACCCAAAAATGCGTCGGGGCAAATGGTTTTTAAACCCCTTTGTGGGGGTTTTTTTTGGGGATTGCACATGTTAATTAAGGGGTCATCCTTTTTTGGGCCGGACCCTGCAGAGGGCATTTTTGGGAAAATTACCTGGGGAATAGAGACGGGTTTTCCCCCTTAATTTTACAAAAAACCTTTTGTACCTCCAGCTTTTTAAATTTTCCTTTTTTTGAAATTCCCCAAATTAAAAAACGGGAACATTTCAATCCCGGGCCAGCACTGGTCGCAAATTAGCCACAGACCTTTCAATCACTCTTTGAAAGGCTGCCCTCTTTTGGTTCACATAGCTCCCCAAAACCGGGGACTCCCTGATGGGCTCCCAGCATGGGTTTTCTAAGTTTTTTACAACCTGGCTTCAACCCCCCAAGCAAGTGACCAGCCAGTAAAAAACACGCCCCTAAATTTTAAAAGGGTTGGGAAACCAAAAAACAGGGAACCTTGTAGGTGGGAAGGGGAAACAAATTGGTGGGTGAATACAACCCGGGTTAAAATATCCTCACCCCCCAAGGTGTTGGGGGGGCCCTTGTGCCAGGGGAGGTTGAAATAATCCTGTTTTTTTAATTGGTAATTAGCATAAGCCTTTCCGCTTTCAAACGGGCGGGTAAAAAAATTTTTTGTCCATCAGTTTTTATTTTTCCCTTGGGCAAAAAGGGGGGAAAAAATTTAGCCCAATTTAGGATAAAAATTTTGGCCCCATAGGGGGGTTTTAGGGGGTTTCCCTTCCCACCTTTTCAAAAAATCCATTTCGGGAAAAGTTTTTACAAAACCTAATCAGGTTAAGGAGGAGTTTTAAACCAAAGGGAACCCCGATTCCTAATTTCCCCAAAATTAAAAATCTCCCTAAAAACCTGGGAAATTTAAAGGTGTAATTAAAAAATGTAGGAAAAGGGGGTTTTTAATTAGGGGGTTTTTTTATGATAAATAATTTTAAGTTTTTAGGTGGAATTAAAGGAAAAGGGTAAAAGGGGGTTAAATTTTTAAATTTTTGGGTTTTTGGTTTAAAAAAGTGTTTTTTAAGTAATTAAATTTAAAAAGGTTGTTTTGAAGAGAAGGGGTTGTTTTTGGTAAGTTAGGGTTGAATCTGTTAAACCCCAAAAAAGGATTGGGCAGTATTAAAAACCCAAAGGGGGTTTTCCCAAATAAAAAAAAATAAAAAATTAAATTTAGATTTTTGGGAAAGCAAAACAAAAGGGGGGGGCAGCCCCCAAACGGCAGGGGTTTTTTGGGCCCCGGTTTTTTCAGCCGGTTTGGGGTTTTTCGACCGCCTGAAAAACCGGCCGAAAATTAGCACAATTTTTGCCCCCCCTTAGGGGAAAAAACCCGGCAGCAGTCCGGGGGCAAAAAAATTGAAAAAAGCACCATTTTCTGCCCTTTTTTTTTCGGATGGAATCTGTGCTTCTCAATGGGGGGGGGGAGGGCCCCCCCCCCCGCCGGGGGGGGAGGGGCCGAAAAAACAGGACAAATACCCGGCCGGGAAAACCCGGGAACTTTTTTTGTCCTATGCCGGGGGGGTTTCGCCCTAACAATGAAGTTAAAAGAAAGAATCTGAAAGAAATTAACAGATCTAAATATTTTCCCAATTTCCCATTTATGAAAAAAAAGGGTAAAATGACTGAAAAGAAAATTACAGTAGCCTCATGTACAAACGTATTGGTTTGGAGAGTTTTCGCCCTTTGAAAGCACAAGTTCAAAAACCATTTTTAACCATTTTGCTTGTCAGGAAAAAAATATTAATTTGGGTATGAAATTTTTGAAAAACAAAAAATGGGAAATAGCAAAACACTGCAGGAACATTTGTGGAGTCTCTGAATTTGGGTTTTGAGAAATAGAAACCCCCTCCCCAGATCCGCAAACATTGCCCACATCTCATCTCATTAATTTTTTCCCGGTAGAGAACGGGCCCCTCACAAATAAAATTGGTTTTGGGGGGAAAACGGGGACCACAGGGGGAACAATTTTTTAAAAAGGCAGGGTATAAAGGGAAAAGCCTCAACCACAGGGCATTTTTTAGGGAAAGGTTAAAATCTTCTTCTATGAAAGCAGTGAAAAAATTTTGCGAAAACCCTTTGGGCCCCTGGGGGCAAAATCTTTTCCCCCCCGGGGGAGCGCTTTTCCGCTCCAAGTCATCAATTCACTTTCCCCATGTGAAGGCTTGGAAAGATAAAAAGGGGGCAGTAGCCTTTGGGCCGGCCCAATTACTCTTGCCCCCTTTTGCTTCGAACAAATTGGGGAAAACCCAACCAAAAAAATTTTGGGGGGGGGGTTCCTTTTAAAAGAAAAGACCCCGGCCCACCTGCCAAATCGGCACCGACCCTCCGATTCCACAAATCCCGACTTACCCCCGGGTCTCAAGGTTTTGAAAAAATGGCTGGGGAAATGCTAGGTAATTTTGGCTCTATAATAAATGGGTTTACAAGGGGCCCCAAACACCTTTTGGCTTCCATATCCCTTTAAATTGGAATAGATAAATGGGGCCCCAATTTTTTTTATTTAAAACCGAAAAAGAAAATTAATAAAAAATCTTGGTTTTGGACAATTTGGATTTGGCCCTGAAATTTACACGTTAAAAAACAAAAACTGATTGGACAAGGGGTGAAAATACCAACAAAATGGGCCCCAAAACCTGGTTATGGCCCCTTAGTGCAAAAGGCATTAAAACAAAATTTAAATTTTTTTTGAAATTTCAAAAATCAAAAAAAAAAAGGGCCCCCGACCCGAATCTTCCCCTTAACCTCCATTTTTTCTGTACAAAGAGGAAGCAGTAACGCCCAACAGGCAAACAGCCCGGGACCCTTTTTTAAGTGCAAAGGGGGGAAAACCTTTTTGGGAATGTTTCCCATTTTAGTTATTATATCCCAACCCTCTTTTAAATTTAAAACCTTTTTAGCCCTTTTAAAAGAGGGGGGGGGGGTATTTTGGCTTCATTGAGAACCGGGGATGAGTTGTTTTTGGACAAAGTAGCTTGGAAATTTTTTTTTTCTGGGAAAGAATTTTCTTTGGTAAATTAAGTTTTTTTTGTTTGTTTCATTTTTTTTCAAATTTTTTGGAAAAATAGTAAATTTTTTGGGAATTAAAGAAAAACAAAAGGTTTTAATTCACCTTGTAATTGGAAAGGCAGCAGATTCATATAAATAAAAAGAAATTTTTTAAATTTTAAGACAAAATATAAGTGATTGAACCCTTTCCCTAATTCTACAAGAGGGGGGGCTTTGAAAAAAATAAAAACATGGGCAGCCCGCAAGTGGTTTTTGAAGGGGCCCCTTTTGGCTTGATGGGGTAAAATAAAGGTTTTTGTTTAGTTTTGGGATTGGGAACAGGGAGGGGCAATATGGGCAGGTTTTGTTACGTAAGGGTCATTAGTTGGCGGCACCGGGGAAGTTAGTTTTTTGGGCAATTGTGGGGGCCTGGGAAGGGGGAGCTTTGGGGGGCTATGTTTTAAAGGAAGGGGAAAATTAAAAACCCCTTTGGGTTTTTAAAGGGAATGTTTTGGGGGAAAATTAAAAAATTGAATTTTTTTAAAGGGGGGGAAAAGAGAGAAATTTAAAAATGGAAGGTTTTAAAAATTTAAAGAAGGTTTTTAAGGGTGGTTTTTAAAGAAAAAAGGAAAAAAAAAAAGGGGTTTTTTAAAAGGGATTAAATTTTAAAAAATTTTATTGGGGCAAGGGAAGGTTTTTGGGGAAAAAAGAATTTTTTTCTGCGCAATCGGATTTTGGACGCCATTTTTACATTTGTTGTGTAGACGTAACCTAGCAGTCACTGTTATATTGGCATGTGGATGTCAAAGGGATCACTGGGACAGATTTGTATGTTTCGAGGCATTCAATGTCATAGAGCACTGAGGCCGGCATTGGGGTCACTGTGGTAGCTACTATTATAGAGGCATTGACCTTGTCAGCAAGGGCATGTGGCAGTCTTTGGGGAAAGGGGACTCTGGCTGCCAAAATTATATAGTAGTAAAAGCGTTACAACCCTACGTGTTTCAAACCAATATTCTCTAGTTCACAACCTGAGCTGGAACAAAAAGCCGTAATTTACTTTTAAACGCGTAAGCGTTGTAACAGACTTTTACTACTATATATTTAAGGGTCCTGTTTCTGGAAACGGGAATTTTATTTAAAAAAGGAATTTTTTCCCTGAGCGCGGATCGGGAGCAAAAATAAGGCATTGACTTGTCAGTGAGGGGGATAGGGCAGCCCCTTTGGTTAAAAAGGGACTTTTGTCTGCCCCCTGGACAGTCAATTTTATAGGGCATTGTAGTTAGCCCTGAAAGCTATGTGGCAGTTGTTGTCATAGGGCAGTGGTTCTCAACCTTTCTAATGCCGTGACCCCGCAATACGGCTCCTCATGTTGCGGTGACCCCAAACCAAAAAATTATTTTGATGGCTACTTCAAAACTCTAATTTTGCTATATGAGGGGTTACATATGTGTGACGCCTCTGAGCGGGACCTCTACATGTCACATACATATAAAGGTACCACTCAGAGCCGTTACATAGATATAACCTTCTCCGGGGGGGAGGGGGGGTGTGATTGGCACATGAGGGGTTACATATGTGACCCCTCATGTGCCACTCACAGCCCCCCCTGTGTATATCATGTGATGGCTGTGTGTGGTACAAGTAACAGGTTAATAATATATTACTTGTACCACATACAGACATTACATGATGCTATGGATGTGTGTGTGTTTTACACTAAATTACCTTGCAGTCAGGAACAGCCCTGATGCTTGAATACATAGTGTGAGCGCGTGATGCACGCACCGCCCACAAGGACCAGCAGGACGCAAGTCCGTGCTCGCCGCAGCGGCTCACTGAGCCACCAATGCTGAGAGTAACGGCGCCCACTGCTCCCCCTCCCCTCAGTAATTCAAACGGCGCCGCCGCCGCACCCCTCCCTGCAGCTGCTTGCATAGTGCGGCGCCCACAGCGCTCCTCCGCAAGTCCACAGCACCCAGCTCTCTGTCCTGACGGCGCCCCCCGCAGCTCTCCGGCCGGCCGCCGACCCCTGTGTTTTGGTTGTTCGACCCCGGTCGGGGTCGCGACCCACAGGTTGAGAACCGGTGTCATAGGGCAGTGTGTTTGGCATTGGGGACCCTGGGGCAGTCATTGTTATGGGGGCATTGTGGCTGTCATGTATGGCACTAGGACAGTTATTGTTATGGGGGGCATTGTGGCTGTCATGTATGGCACTAGGACAGTTATTGTTATGGGGGCATTGTGGCTAGTACTGGAGTAGCGTTTTTGGACATTGTGGCTGTTACTGGGGTCACTGTGCCAGTCATTGTTATGGGTGATTGTGGTTGTCATTATTGGGACTACAGGAGTTATTGTTATAGGGGCATTTTGTTGACAATAGGGCAATTGTTATGGGGGCATTGTGGCTGTCATGTAATGCACTATAGCAGTCATTGTTGTGTCAGCATTTTGTCGGGCACTAGGGTAGTGTTTTAGGGCATTGTGGTGCGCACTGGGGGCACTATGATTGTTATGGGGTATTGTGTTGTTGTTGTGGGCACTGTGGCAGTAATTGTTATGGGGGCATTGTGGCTGTCATGTATGGCACTAGGGTAGTTATTGTTATGGGGGCATTTTGTCTGGCACTAGGGTCATGTTTTAGGGCATTGTGGTGCACACTGGGGGCACTATGATTGTTATGGGGTATTGTGTTGTTGTTGTGGGCACTGTGGCTATAATTGTTAGGGGGGCAGTGTGGCTGTCATGTATGGCACTATAGTAGTTATTGTTGTGTTGGCATTTTGTCTGGCACTAGGGTCATGTTTTAGGGCATGGTGGTTCGCACTGGGGGCACTATGATTGTTATGGGGTATTGTGTTGTTGTTGTGGGCCCTGTGGCAGTAATTGTTATGGGGGCATTGTGGTTGTCATGTATGGTACTAGGGTAGTTATTGTTATGGGGGCATTTTGTCTGGCACTAGGGTCATGTTTTAGGGCATTGTGGTGCGCACTGGGGGCACTGTGATAGTTATTGGTATGGGGTAATGTGTTGTCGTGGCAGTAATTGTTATAGAGGTTGTGTGGCTGACACTGGGGCAATGTTTTAGGACACTGTGGCTATCACTGGGGTCAGTGTGACATCATTGTTATGGGGCTTTGTGGTTGTCTTTTATTGTACTAACATAATTATTACTATGGTGGTATTTTGACTGGCACCGGGGTAGTGTTTTAGAGCGCTGTAGTCAGCACATTGGTCAATGCAGCAGTTATTGTTCTAGGGGCACTTTGTCTGGCACTGGGGGCACTGCTACATCTACATATTTCTGTTTAGCATCTGAAAAATGTAGTAGTACCACTTGACAGAGAGCCTCATATATGGCAAACAGCATTTCTGATTAAAGAGCCTCCCTTGGGTCATTGACACACACAGATAATTAGCAATAAAATCATTCTGCCAAAGAACAAAAACAACAGATTATTTTGTAAAAATTCCAAGAATTGTCGCAGCAACTATATCAATGTTTTCCCACAAATGCCTGCTGCGGTGATGGGTGACCCAGGGAACAGGATCTGCCCGTCCTAGATTTTGGTTATTACTTCAAGTATAACAGACACTACCTTATCAAACAAGTGACCACAGATCTCCCTTATTCCCTCATTATTGGGACTTGAGGTCGGATACTGGATGACTGCATATTCTGGATTCCTGGATGTCGTGCAAAGCTTCAAAACGACCGCTAAGATAAAATCTGCTCTTAGAACCTTCCCAGAACCGATCCCAAAATTTGGAGACTAGATTTTGCCGGAGGACCGGAAATTTACTTAAACATGTGTTCAATCAGCCTGGATCTAATAGTAGCGTTACTGAGTGTTTTGGTTTTCTTTTCTCCTCAACAATACACAGGAAACATCCGAGGCAGGAAGAATAGGGGGGTGGGGGGTGTCCTGTCCGGACTCAGTGCAAAGACGAAATATATCATAGGTCTGCTCAACCAATTAATTACATCCAGGTTCAGAAAACCTTAGAGTTGGTGGGACTACCACTCCCAGCATTAACACATCCCATCAGATTCTATACTACCTTGTAGCATTCCAGTTGTAGAACTACTGATCCTTGGGCTAGAACACGGGGAGCCATAGATCTCCCATAGCTAAACCGCCTATATATCCTATGCTGAACTAGGTCAATACGGCGCTCTCCTTACGGAGAGATCTACCCTTTCTGAGCCACTCATTGCCTCCCACTCAGCCAAGCCAGCATTGCTTTGTACTGACGAGGGGCAAACACCCCGAAACGGCTGTCTACAGATGGGTGATGCTGGCTTGGCTAAATATCCTTTTTGCTTTCCAAAGACCCAGTGGTTCAAAAGCAAATTGAAGATTTGTTACATCCAACAGAGGGCGCTTGAGCTTCTCAGCTCCTTTCCCATAATGCCTTGTGATATGCAGATGCTTCGTGGAGTGCGAAAGGCAATTTTGAATCTTCACACGCCAAAATAGGCGCTCTCCCTAAGGAGAGATCTTGCCTTTCTGAGCCACTCATTGCCTCCCACTCAGCCAAGCCAGCATCGCTCTGCTCTGTATTGATGAGGGGCAAACACCCCGAAACGGCTGTATACAGATGGGTGATGCTGTCTTGGCTAAATATCCATTTTGCTTTCCAAAGACCCAGTGGGTCAAAAGCAAATTGAGGATTTGTTACATACAATAGAGGGCGCTTGAGCTTCCCAGCTCCTTTCCCATAATGCCTTGTGATAGGTAAATACATACATATACATACAAGGGCACCATCAGGGCAGTACGGTATTGGTGTAATCATGTCAGGGGCCCTGATCAAATTTGAAAAAAAGGGGCCCAATGATATGGTGCAAGACAGGAACTGATAATAGGTGGAGGACCCAGAGGCTTCGGCTGCATGGGCCCTGAAATTACTTACGGTATATGCAGCGTGCAATCAATATCAGAGGAAGAGACACAAGCAAGTTCATTCAGGTGCACAATAATATAGTAATGATAACATAATAACAACAAGGACATAATAATGATAATTATAATAATAATAGTTATAAAAGAAAGCTGTACACATACAAATAACAGTAATAAACCAATACTGGTTTAAAGCTCTCAACATGATCACAGCAGTAGAGGACCCTGCACCATAAGAGCTAAAGCAACCTTAACTACAGTAAAAACCAAAAGTCTTAGTTTAAAAGAGCATCTACCCACAAAGTTTACAATCTAATGGACTATCTCTACTACAGAATTTTTAAAAATTCACCCCTGGTATAATTGATAAATCCTGATCCTGTGAGCTTAAAATTTGTGGGCAACTAAAAACCTTATATCCCCAAAGTATCAACATAAAAAAAGGGTGCGTACAAAAAGGCTAAAATCTCATGGCAAATTTTTACTACAGTATAACTGGATGGAGTGGGTCCCAATGCTGCCATCAGTAAATTCAGGGCCCCATATAGCTGACACCGGGGCCCCCCCCCAGGGTAAAAAGGGCAATAAAGGGAAAATTACTCCTGTCGGGGGCCCTAACAAAAAGGGGCCCACTAAAATTTTTTAAATAATAGGAACTGAAATGGGTGGGGGCCCCTTTTTTGATTGGCTGTAAGGGCCCTGAAACGTTTTTAAGGACTGAGACCCAGCCCTCGCTTTTAGTTGCAATTTGCCCCAAAAACAGTGGGCCCCTTTTTATCAGGGCCCTTGACAAAAGGGGTGCGAGTACGCCGTCTTATCCCCTAGGGTTTACAAAACCGCAGGGTAAATCGTAACCCTTTAAACTTGACTTTTCATCGGGGGTTAAAAACCAGCCATACTGCGTACTTTTCCCCAAATACACTACGAAAGGATCCTGTACTATAAGAGCTTACAATCTAATGGTCTACCTCTACTAGTGTACTCCGGGGTAGGTCCTTCCTGAGCTTAAATCAAGGCCCTACCTATAGTGAACCCCATAGGCCCCTACCCCAAAGAGCTACAACTAAGGCTACCCTAAAAAGGTACTTTCCATTGATGTAAACCTAAGGGAGCTTTAAATCTAAGGTTTACCTCTATATGCCAGATAAAAGGGTCATACCTTTTTTTTAAAATTATGGCCAAAATTTTTACGTATCTTGGATTTAGCCCTAAAAATACCCACAAATTTACAATCTAATGGTCTGTCTCTATTACAGTACTCCTGAATAGGATCCTACCCTCTAAGGGTATGTTCACACAGCGCATTGGGGTGTGTATAGTACGCGACGCAATACGCCGTGTCCAAAGCACGGGGTGCCCCCACCAGCCCCCCATTGACATGCATTGACATGTCAATTCCTTCCGATACGATTATTATACGCGGGGAGATGACTCGTAAACCAAAGCTCTTTATGAACAAAAAACCTAATTGCGGGGGGCCCATTTTGCTGCTTATAAAGCGTTTTAAAAAAAGGTGCCAAATATCGCTAAAAAAGCCGGTAACATACCAAGAGATTTCGGACAGGAATGGGGTACCCCCACCTTACCTTGGATGGAGTCCTACCCACTAAGAGCTTACAATCTAAAGATCTAATCCAACTATAATACATTCCCAAAGACTCAGGGGAGAGGGACGTTTAGGGCCCGTTTACACGGCAATGGACAAATACCATTCGTCCGCGGGGGGGATGGCTTTTCTCCGCGATGAGCGGAGAAAAGCCCTCCCCCTTCCAATTAACATATTCCGTCCGAAAACCGGACGGAAGAATGTGCATGTTGAATGTTTTTCGGGCGGAAAACCTGTGCAGTGGGGACTGCTGCACGGGTTTTCCATAGGAGCCCGTTGTGCTAATTTGCGGCCGGTTTTTCAGCCGGTTTGTGGTTTTTTGTGGTTTTTCGAAAATGAGCACAATTGTTCTCTATGGAAAACCCGTGCAGCAGTACCCACTGCATGGGTTTTCCGTCCGGCGGGTTTTCCGCCCGCGGGCCACTCAAAAAACATTGAGCATGTTCATTCTTCCGTCCGGTTTCCGGACGGAATATGAACACCTCAATGGGAGGGCTCATTGCGGAGAAAAGCCGTCCCCCCCGCGGCCGTGGGGACGGCCGCAAAACAGGACAAATACCGGCCGGCAAACCGGCCGGTATTTGTCCGCTGCCGTGGGAACGCAGCCTAAGAGATTACGGTACAGTCGAATGGACTACCTCCACTACTGTACTCTTGGATGGAGTCCTACCCACTAAGAGCTTACAATCTAAAGATCTGAACCAACTATAATACATTCCCAAAGACTCAGGGGAGAGGGACGTTTAGATGAGATTAGAACTCCATTACAGTACATTCCTCAGACCTATCAATAGATGATCCTATAACCTAAGAGTTCAATTACTAGATTTTTTTGGTCCCCGACTTCCAAAAGGGGCTCACACATCAGGGGGGGATCTACCCAAAAAAATTTAATTACAGGACTATCTACTACAAACATTCCTATACCCTATGAGCTTGCAATCTAAAGGACTAGATCATACCA
Source organism: Phyllomedusa bahiana (assembly GCA_025379985.1). Taxonomy (NCBI): domain Eukaryota; kingdom Metazoa; phylum Chordata; class Amphibia; order Anura; family Hylidae; genus Phyllomedusa; species Phyllomedusa bahiana. Next base: position 52,081 of record JAODAL010016527.1, read on the forward strand.
CATTCTGCTGCCTCTAGGGGGGGCTATAAGGTAGTCTTACGACTAAAGGAATAAAATTAAACCACAGTTACATTCTGAATTCTCGGCTTAAAACAGAGGCCATTATTATATCCTAAGAAGCTTACCATTCTAAAGGACTAGATCATACCACATTCTGCGGCCTCTATGGGGGTCGTATAGGAGTTAATGATTTAAAGGAATAATTCATCCACAGTACATAATAATAATAATCTTTATTTATATATAGCGCCAACATATTCCGCAGCACTTTACATTCTGAATTCTCGGCTTAAAACAGAGGATTTTATATCCTAAGAGCTTACCATCTAAAGGACTAGATCATACCACATTCTGCGGCCTCTATGGGGGTCCTATAGGAGTTTACGATCTAAAGGAATAATTCAACCCCAGTACATTCTGAATTCTCGGCTTAAAACAGAGTCCTAAGAGCTTACGATCTAAAAGACTAATTCTGCTACAGTAGATCCTAAATTCTCAGATTTGATATACAATCTAAACCAATTTGTCTGATTCCCAAATTCACGACAACTCGGAGAGATATACACAATGAAGAATAATGAAACAAACTAACGATAACCATGCAACTCCACGTTTCTGCCAGACAGCGATACAGTAGCAATGGGTTTGTCAGATGCTGCACTACTGAGTTTGTCATTTGGCACGAGTCCTGATATCACGATATGTGATTGATGGTGTCACACAGGAATGCAGGTGAGAAAGTTGCACAAATCATACAAGTGGCCGGGTCAGATGACACATTCAGCTCTGCTACATCTCTGTCTGAAAGGAATTTCCATGCAAGAGTCATTACTCACCTCTGGGCAGAATGTGTCTTCCAGGAGTCCAGGGGAGGAGACAGATCCCAAGAGAAGGAGAGGAAATGCTGTGGTTTTATGAAACAAATGCAAACTAAGGAATTGTGCTGGGATTTTAAGCAGTCATTTGTTGCAAGGAGTTTCAGGCGGAAGCGGTTGGGGGAGAGGGAGATGGAGCAACAGGCTGCTCTGGCAGAAAAAAGTGCAGCCACATTGGGATTCAGTTTCAGTGTAGCAGGGTCACTGACTATAGGGACTCCTCCTCTTCTTGTGACTGAGCTCCTCTGTACCTCCTACCTCCTCCCAGACAAGCCTCCTTCCCTCCAGCCTGGCCTTCCCTGTAATGACAAGGCCAGCAGCAGCAGCAGCAGCAGTCCCTCACAACACACACATTCCCCAAAGATTAAAAGCATTCAGGATCAAAACCATCCCTCAGCCAGGAAATAAACAATGCCCGGGTTCATAGGCCTTCAATGCAACCCCAAATACCAGCATCAGAATGCTTCCAAAAACTGCATCCTGCCAGTATTGTCCCGAAACGCGTTGGGCCAAAAGATTTCGCACTGAAACATTTTGTATTTAGATTGCAATCCCTGCTCAATTTCAGTTTTTTTTTCTCTTTGTAGATCTGCAAAGCTTAATGTGCAGTTTTCTTTCGCCAAAGCTGTTTCCCTGTGTTTAGGTTGGACGGGTTTTATCGGCGATTTCTGTTTGTTAGGAAAATAGACTGAGAAAAATCTGTTGTTACAGAACATTTGTCCCTAAACGAAAATACACTTATTGACAAAAAATAAGGAGTTATTGGAATGGAATACAACTTTCTGTGTGTGGATGTAATGATGATATATGGACGTTATTACAGTATAATAGTGACATGATAGTCCTCCCGTGGAACCCTGAGCATGGCAGACCTGGAGTTCCTTAAAGGGGTTGTCTCACTACATTGATTCATCTCACCTCAGTCCTGTTTTCTTGGTTTCATTTTGAATTCAGGGGTGTGTTTACTGGCTTCCACTAGGCTGCAGTACAAGCCAGTTCTGTAGCTATAGCAACCAGTGCTGGCAGCCTATCAGGAGAGATTAAATAGGTCTGTAGCTACAGCAACAAGTGCTGGCAGCCTATCAAGAGAGATCGATCAGGTCTGTAGCTATAGCAACTAGTGCTGGCAGCCTATCAAGAGAGATCGATCAGGTCTGTAGCTATAGCAACCAGTGCTGGCAGCCTATCAGGAGAGATCAAACAGATCTGTAGCTATAGCAACCAGTGCTGGCAGCCTATCAGGAGAGATCAAATAGGTCTTTAGCTACAGCAATAAGTGCTGGCAGCCTATCAGGAGAGATCAAACAGGTCTGTAGCTAAGAACAATGTGGCAGCTATCAGAAGATAAACAGTCTTAGCTATAGCAACTAGTGCTTGTAGCCTATCAGGAGAGATCAATCAGGTCTGTAGCTATAGCAACCAGTGCTGGCAGCCTATCAGGAGAGATCAAACAGGTCTGTAGCTATAGCAACCAGTGCTGGCAGCCTATCAGGAGAGATCAAACAGGTCTGTAGCTATAGCAACCAGTGCTGGCAGCCTATCAGGAGAGATCAAACAGGTCTGTAGCTATAGCAACCAGTGCTGGCAGCCGATCAGGAGAGATCAAACAGGTCTGTAGCTATAGCAACCAGTGCCGGCAGCCTATCAGGAGAGATCAAACAGGTCTGTAGCTATAGCGACATGAGGAGCTGATGTAGTCCATACAAGAGGAGATATCTAGGAATAGGTAGGACACTGTTAATGGACACATATTGCAAAGTGACTTATTTTTGCAAGATCTTTAACATAAAAAGCAAACCTTGTAGTGAGACAACCCCTTTAAAATGCATATACATCTTTAGGAGAGGCAGAAAGGCAGACAGAAGGAGGCAAAGAGCAAGAGGCAGCGTATAAGAGGCATTACAGTAGCTGTAGGATGAGTCCCCAGAATCAACTCCACTGGTGGCCCCAGAATCAACTCCACTGGTGGGCCCCTAGAAGGCAAATCCACTGGTGGGCCCTAGACACCCCAGTTCAACACTGGTTCTAGTCCTTTGTTGGCCTTCTCTAGCCTGGATATAAGATGAGATGAGGTTGGCCATAGAGGTATACGGGTTCCATATTGCAGCACATTTGCCCATAGATGTTGCAGTTGGGTCTGTACACTCATTGGTTGCTAAAGCTGCCGACCAAGCTGGTCCCATAAATGCTTCATCGGTGATAAATTCCTGCAGTGTGTGGGTTCGAGCATTATCCCGCTGGAAAATGCCAGTTGGAAGCCACTAGAGGTAACACGTGGCCACAGGACGTCCTCCACATATCGCGGAGCTGTTAGTGTCCCTCATATCACTACTAGGGGTGAACGATTGTTGTATGCGATGACTCCCAGATCCTCACACCAGCTGGGGCAGTGTGTCAGAGTAAAGGCAGGATAGAAGCGCTCACCACGAAGCCTCTACTCCTGAACCCAACCATATTTGGATCCTAAATAGAACCTGGATTTGTAACTAAAGATGATACGGTTCCAGTCCGTAGCAGTCCAGGTTTCTCATTCATAACACAGTGCCCCACACAATAATTGTACCCCAAATATTGAAAGTGCCCCCAACTGATTATAGGGCCCCCAATTCTGCCATCAGTAGGTAGAAACACACCCCTTATAGTTGGCAGTCCTCCCCCCTCAAAAAAAAATTAGGCAGGCCTTTATGTAGATTAGACCCTAAAAATTAGTCAGATAAGTGGCAGACTCTTCTTATTATAGGGCCCTCTCTAGTGGGTAGGTAAGTAGATAGAGCTCCCTATAGTAGATAAGTAAGTAGATAAGGCCCCCTCTAGTAGGTACGTGTCCCTCTAGTAGTTAGGTGGATAGGGCCCCTTTTAGTAGGTAGGTAGGGCCCCTACTAGCAGATAGGCAGGTAGATAGGGTCCCTTATAATAGGTAACAGGTAGATAAGGCCCTTTATGGTAGGTAGGCAGGTAGATAGGGTCATTTATAGTTTGTAGGCAAGTATATAGGGCCACTTATAGTTGGTAGGCAGGTAGGGCCACTTATAGTATGTTGGCAGGTAGATAGGGCCACTTATAGCATGTAGGCAGGTAGATAGGGCCACTTATAGTATGTAGGCAGGTAGATAGGGCCACTTATGATGGGTAAGGACATCCCTTAGTAGGTAGGCAGGTATTCCGCCCCAACAATTAAAAAAATAAAAACAATAATACCTACCTCGGCTCTCCTCTCTTTCCCTCCTGAACTCCGCTCTGGAACCCCAGTTCCTTCATCTGCTAGTCCCCAAGCCTAGTACTCTGCTACCTCCAGTGGCTGAACGGCCGGGATCAGTGTATTTTCCCCTATTCAGCCTCAGACGCTGCCTGCACCGTGCAAGCGACGGCTGTGATCGCTGCCCTGCTGGGTCTACGTGACCCAGCGATACAGCATGTGGCGAGGGGGGCCTATGGGCAATCGTCTTATAGCCTAGGCCTTCTTGATGTTGAGCAATGATTCCTTTTTTCAGATGCTCAGAGGGTTCTTTGCTATGAGGTGCCTTGATGAACTTCCAGTGACCAGTATGAGAGAATGCGAGAGCGATAACACAAAATTTAACACACCTGCTCCCCATTCACACCTGACACTTATAACACTAAGAAGTCACATGACAACGTGGAGAGAAAATGACAAATTGAGCACAAATTGTCCATTGTCACTTAGGGTTGTACTCACTTTGGTTGCCAGTGGTGTTGAGTTATTTTGAGGGCACACCAAATTAACACTTATACAAGCTGTAGGTAGATAGGTATATATTACCCCCCCGCCCCCAGGAGGGCGATACTGTCCCTTACAGTAAGTAGGTATATAGACCCCCCCAGTAGGTAGGTATATATGGCCCTCAGTATGTAGGTAGGTATATTGGGTCCCCCAGTAGGTAGGTAGATTTACAGGGACTCCAGTTGGTACATAGGGTCCCCAGCATGTAGGTAAGTATATAGGGCCCCCTGTAGGTAGGTAGCTATATAGGTTCCCCCAGTAGCTATGTAGGCATATAGGCACCACATTATTAATAAAAAAAAAAAATCTTCCCGTTTGCCTGGTGTGGCCGCCTGCATCGACATGCTACTTCTGCCATGTTTTGGGCCATAAGTCCTGGTCAGGGATTTTCTTCTTTTCCTTCTATCCATTCAAACGTATACAACCCTTGCATACTCTGGAGGCCAGTTCTCGCCAGGCTTCCATGTTTTTCATGCCTTCTTTAAATTACTTGATATTCATTCCCATGTCTTGATGGTGCCAAACGTGGCATTTGGAAACCCCTTTTCCTTTTACCAAAACCCTTCCCCAAGTAATTTCCCCTATTCAGGGACCAGAATAGCCCAGTGTCGCGGGTGATCTTATCTTTCAGGGACAATTATGGATTCATTTGATGAAGAAAATCTTTGTCGGAGATCCTAGCTGTTGGTAAAAGTCTTCTCCAGAAACCTCTGATGGGTCAGTTTACAGCTATATGTCACAAATGGGAACACACTGGCAGTGATCAGTCTTTGGTGGTGACTGAAAAATCCTTGCACTTCCATGTTTGGGCCATGATCACATGGCTGCATGCCCCAGTATTAATTGACACTTGAGCTTTGCTGTCAAACCATTACTGTGATCAATGAGAGGTCCAAGAAAAACTTAGGCTATGTCTACACAGCAGAGGTTTCCATGGATTTTCGAAATTTTGTATTTTGAAAAACCCTAAAATCAATGGAAAACTCCAAATAGATTCACTACAAAAAACAACCTGTAGTCTACATGGGTCGTTTTTTTTTGCTCATTTTTGGGCGAGGCTTTTGGATGGTTCTGCTGAAAAACTGCCCAAGGTGTCTATACAAGTTACCATATAAATTCGAGTATAAGCCAAGTTTTCAGCACAGGCTTATACTTGAGTCACCCGTCGGCTCCTCTGGAAGTGAATACAGCTCAAGGTACTATTGCGGAGCAGAGAGCGAACACTCCCTGCTCTGCAATAGGACTCCGGAAGGCCGCAAACAGACTTGCGGCCTTCCGGAGTATCCGGCACAGGCGGTGAAAGTATCACCACGCTGCCTGTTGGCCTGTAACCCCCCCCTGTGCCCCGGGGAAAAAGATAGAGGAATTTTGGGGCAGCGGGGGAGAGATGTGAGTACTTGTATTTTTTATTTCTTTTAAAAACCCTGCCTATGGGGGACATTAAACTGCCTATTCCATGTAATTTTATTGGTATCCATTTTTATTTTTTAAATTTACCAGTAGGCGCTGCATTTTCCACCCTAGGCTTATACTGGAGTCAATAAGTTGTCTCAGTTTTTGTTGGAAAAATTAGGTGCCTCGGCTTATGGTATATGAATTTTGCATACATTAAAAACGGCCCAAAAAACTTCCAAAAAAACAGAGCAAAAAACACGGTAAAAACTTCAAAAAACAAAAACCACCCAAAAAACTCATCGGAAACCCAGCTGCTTTGGACAAAACTGACAAAATACTCGGGTTCAAAGCAGTTTTTAGGGTTTGGTTTTCAATGAGTTTTTTGTCCTATTCTGTGTAGACCTAGCGTAAAGGGAACCTGTCACATTGGTTGTGCCCCCCTTGCTGAGGGCAGCACAAGCTAGTGTCAGAATTGCTGTTTCCAGCGCTGTGTCCCTTATTCTGTAAGATGCAGCAGTTTTAGAGCATTTAATGCTCAAATCTTATTCATGAGCAGGTGTTAGCTCCACCCCCACCAAAGGCTAGCCCCGCCCACTGATAGTTATACACATGTTTCGGCCTATTCAAAGTAATAGGTTTGTCAGTTGAGGTGGGCGGGGCTAGCCCCCGATTGGCCGGGTTTGAAAAAAACTGACACTCTGAAGGACTCTTCGAATGACTCTTCTGGCTGAAAACTGCAGATTTGAGCATTAAATACATGAAAAACTTTCAGCATCTAACAGAATAAGGGACACAGCGCTGGAATCCGGTGGTCTGACACTTCCTTGTTCTGTCCTCAGCAAGGGGGGCATAATCTGTGTGACAGGTTCTCTTTAAGGGCCCTATGTATGAAAACTGTCTAGCGGTAAGACTGTCTTTGTTGCCCATAGCAACCAATCAGAGCTTAGTTTTCATTTCTTATACTGCTCTGGAAAAATAAAAGCTGAGCTCTGATTGGTTGCTATGGGCAACAAAGACAGTCTTAATGCTAGACACTTTTCATACATAAGGCTCTAAGATGTCTACCACTTTTTTTCTTCATTGTTGATCATTATGTGGGGGATTCCAGATTTATGAAGGAAAGCAGACTGCACTCATCCCTGTGTAAATATAACGTAGCAAGAATTATTCTAAACAGTTGACTGCAATCCTACATCCTTCAATCCATATTGTAAGTCTGGCAAATCCCAAACACGTTACTGAGATTGCTGCTAGGAGTGAAGATGCCGAGGTCTGCAGACTGGAGAGTCTTTTATCGTACTTTTCCCTTGATTTAAACGTCACTTGTTTTACTAGGTTTTTTTTTGGGTTCCATGGACTTTGAATGGAGCAGTAGTGCGTATGTATGACCACTGCTTCATTCAATCCCTTCCTTACTTCATGACCACAGCAAGGAAGGACAGAGGACTCAGTGATCAGTATAGGTCCCAGTGTCGGGACTCCCAGCGATCAGACACTTAGCACCAATAGGTGCGGATAGGTGATGTTTTTGATGGCATAACCCCTTTAACAATGAAAAATATTGATTAAAAGGATTTCCCCCTCCATAAACTGATTAATATTATACTGATAAAATATGCCCTCAATGCCAGATTGCAGGATGCCCAGCCACTGGCCCACCAGGGGTACCCGGGTTTACCGCAAAAAATGCATGGTTTTTTCTTTTCCCAATATACTGTGTTCCAAAACAAGGTTTTTACAAAACCACCTCATAAAAAAAACAATGCATTATTTTATTGCTTGCATTTTTTCCTGCAGTTAAAAAACACAACGTGTGAACCCAACCTAAAGCCTGGTTCACATATTTGGCGGAGTTCCATTCGGAACCTAAGGTGCATGTTCTGTCGGGAATGAAGGAAAAAATAGCACTTTTTTTCCGTCTTAACGATGAATATCACAACAGAAACAGATCCCGTGGCTTCAGTTTTCCACTCGGCGCCGAACGGAACCTCCAATGCAGATGTGAACCGGGCCTAAAGATTGAATTATTGACAATTGTCCTCTTAACCTATAAACTTCAACTATATTCTGTTGTTTTTCCTGTTTTCCCAATTTTGGGATGTTTAAAATGGAATTTGGGGGCCCGGGATTTGGGGATTTTTTCCTTAGATTCCCCTATTTTTCCCGAAAACCCCTTTAAAAATATTTTGGCAGACCTTTAAAATGGTATAATTTTTAAGGGGACCCTGAAATATTTTGGGGAAATGGGAAAAAGGTTTTTGGGGACCACGGGGAAGGAATTAAAAAAGGGGCCCACAGGCATTATACCCCACAACCAACAGTATAGGGGGGGCAACGGCAGTTTTTGGGGGGGCAAAAGGCCGTAAAAAATTGGGCCACAGGCAAAATTTGGGGGCCCCTTTTTGACAGTTTTAAGGGGACAAAGAAAGGGGAAAAATGGGGCCTGGGGAAAAATTTGGGAACGGGGAATTTTCTTGGGGGCCCCCAACACAAACCCCAAGGGGGGAATGGGGGAAGGGATTTGGGGGGGGAACATACCTTTTAATGGGGAAAAGGGAAACTTTAATTCCACCAAAACAGGGAAAAGGGGGAACAGGGAGTTTTGGGGGAAAGGAAAAACATTTGGGGGGAAAAGGCGGGCCATTAACACCCAAAATTTCCCAACAGCGTTTAGGGGGGAAGGGAAAAGGGGGCCCAACAGGCGGGGTTTATGGGGGCCACCCCATAATACCTAACCAATTTAAAATAGGGGAGCACAAATTTTGGGGGCCAAAACTATATTGGGGCCCAGGGGGGGCAAGGGGCCAACGGCAGTAAGGGGGGGGAAAGGGCAAAAAAGGGGGGCCCACAGGAAATTTGGAAAATTTTTCCCAGGGCATTTGGGGGCCAAGGGGGGAATGGGGCCCCCACCCACCCATTATGGGGACACCTTTTGGGGGCCCCACGGCGGTTTTGGGCCCCAAAAAGGCAGGTATGGGGGGCCCAAAAAGGCAGAAAGGGGGCCACAGGCAAATGGGGGCCCAAACAGATTTCCCGCAGTTTTTTTAAAGGGGGAAAAAACATAGGGGCCAAAGGCATTTAATTTTTGGGGGCCCCAACAAAATTAGGGGGCCAAAGGGCCTTAAAGGGGAAGGCATTTAAGGGGAAAAGGGGGGAATTGGGGGCCCAAACCTAAAGGGGTTTTGGCCACAGGGGGAAAAATAAAAAAAAGGAAAATTTGGGGGCCCGGACAAAAGGGGAACACATTAAGGGGGCCCTCGGGGGGTTGGGGGCCCAGGAGGTTTTGGGGCACCGGGAAAAAGTTATGGGGCCAGGAGGGATTTTGGGGCCAAGGCGGTTAGGGGGAAGGAATTTTTGGGGGGAACAGGGGGATTTTACCAAAAAGGCCCCGTATTTGGGGCCCACTAAAAGGGGGAAAAACCTTTTAAAAAATAATCAACTTCCCTACCCCCCCCTTTTGGGAAACTTTTCCCTTTCCCCGGTTTCCTCCCCACCTTTTTGGGCCACCCCCTAAAAAACCTGGCAAGGGGGAAGGACCGTCCTAAATCCTATTCCCACCTAAAGGTTTTGGGAATCCGCTCACCCCACGTTGTAAACCACCCCCATTGGACCCGGGAAACGGCAAACCCCTTTCGGACCCTGGATTTTGATGGGAAAAGCCCGGGAAGTGGGGGGGGCCCCATCCCCTTCCAAAAAGGGATTTGGGGGCTAAAAACCCGGACGGTTTTAAGATCACGGGGCCAAAGGTTTTTCCCCCAAACCCGTTTAAAAATAACCCAAAATTAAAAAAGAAGCAGTTTTTTAAACGGGTTAAAAAAATTAAACAACGGGGAAACTTGGGGGGGCGGACAGGGGTTCAGTGTTTCTTGTGGTTATCTGTTAGTTTTCGGTGGTGTTTTGTGACCCAAAAGTTCCCCACATGGTAAACTTGAAATTGACATAAATTATTAAGTCCATTTTGCGTTTTAAAAATTCACCTTTCCCTTCCCCTTCCGCTGCTTTTAAAATTTTCCCTTTTAAAACTACAACCGAAATTCTTAAATTAGGTGGCCCTTCCTGGAAAAAGTGGCCCCAAATGGGGGGTTCTGTTCGCGTTGTTTAAGGGGGAAAAATCTGGTGAATTTTTTCGCTGACTGAGTCTTCCCCGGGTTTCCCCCACATTTCCAACATTAAATCAAGAAAACCCCAAACTTTGGGGAAGACCTGAAGGAAAATGCCCCCTTGATTTGAGCCCCTGCTGGGGACCTGGGACAGGAACTTTGTCAGCGGTGTGGATGTCCCTTGCGGGGGTTTTGCACCGGGTTTGCGGGGCAGGGTGGGGTTCCCTTTTTAAATTTGGGGGCCCTTCAGGCCCAATCCAGAAAATTAAAATATCCCGCAGCTTTGGGGGGTTGCCAAAAGGAAAGGAGAAGGGGACTGGGAATTTTTCCCTTTGGTCTGTTGCCCCTATGGTTGGATTTCCCTTTTGTCTTTTCTTTGGGAGGTAACAATTTGGGGCACTCGGGTTTTCCATTATGGGTCCTTTTTTATGTGAGAAAGACTGCCCTCTTTTTAAGGGGCTTCCACTTTGTTTATTTGGTTGTGAGTAAACTTTTTGGTTTGTCCCCCAAACCCAAGAGTTTTTTCCCATCTAAGGTCCGGGGCGGTGCTTTTCCAGGTGCTTGTCCAGGTCTGGAAAGCATGGGTGGAAGTAGTGACGCTGAAGCATTTCCGACTGAATCGGTCCTTAATTATAGCTATGACAGATTCTACTTTTGATTGGGTATGGAGTCCCCCGTGATTTTTTGCATTTTTCATATAGGTGAGCTAAATTAGAAACCCATGCAACCGTGTGCAGTCTAAACGCTGTTATCTCAGGGACTAAAGAAAATTTCAACAAAGAAAATATATCTGAAAAGCTTAATTAACTTCCTTCATGTAAAAAGTGTGAAAACCCCCCTTTTTAAAAATGCTTTTAACTAGAATGCTGCAAGTTTCAAAAAAAAAGGGGTTTTTCCCTTTACTTTTTCAATTTCTTTTTTTCCCTTTCCCTTCCCCCTCCCCTTTTACTGGTGCTTGAAAATTTTAAAGGGTTATTATCATTAGTGCTATGATTAGTGATGAGCGATTACTTCGACTATCGTCATCGGGTCAAATATCAAATATCGTCAATTATCATCCGTTATCCGATAGCCGATAATGATTTTCGCGGAGGGACCATTAAAGTCTATGGGGAGGGAAAAAACACTTCATTCTTACACCCAAACTGGGCTGGAAAAAAGCGGGAAATTAACACCCACAACAGTCAAATGGAAAAGTGTACATCTTAGGAAACACACTAGGTTAAAAATTGTCACAGAAAAAAAGTCCAGACCTTTTTCCTATCTTTTTCTTGTACCACACCCAGCCCTTAAAACCGGGCCATCCCCCCAAAAATTTTAAAAAGTAAAGGGAAGGGCCCCAATTTTAGGAATTTGAAACCATAATTTAACTTGAAGGGAAAATTGCCAAATCCCTGCCCTGGAACGCAGCAGGGCCTTAAAAAAAAAAACCTGTTTTGACCCAAAGTTAAAAAATTGACGGAAAAAGGAGTATTTAAACCCACTTTTTTTTAGGTTGGAAAACCCCCAAAACCACGTTTTTGGTTTTTTTTTTTTTTAAATTGTTTTTTTTAAAATGGGTTGTTAAATTACGGGATTGTTGTATGTTAAAGATTTGCAAAAACCCAAAGTCATTTTGCAATAGTGTCCCTTTTCCCAGTGTCCAAACCTATTCCTGTTTTTAAACCGGGCCCATCCCCTTGAGCCACCCCTTGACAATTGTGAAAAAAAAATGTCTGTTAGAAACCCAACTTTTTTTAGAATGGGAAACCTTTGTTTTACCCGATTTCACAGAAAACTGCCCCCAAAAAAATTCAAAAGGGCCCCCTTGGCCCCCTTTGACAATTTTTGAAGAACAAAGGGTCGGTTAAAAACCCCCCATTTTTTTAAAATGGCCCTGTAGAAAAAACCCTTTTATTCTCAAAAAAAACCCATGCCCCCATAAAAATTATAAAAATAAACTTCTCACCCCACTGTTAAAAATTGGGGGGGGGGGGGGAAAATGCCACTTGGGGAAGCCACATTTCTTTTCCAAAGGGACCATGATTTTTGCTGTATCTCCAGCACCAGGGCCCCAAAAAACCTTTGGGAAATGGGGAAAAATTTTTAAAGAAAAAGTGAGTAAAAGGGGAATTACGGTTTTTTCTTTAAAATCCTTGGGGTCTTTTACGTCTCCTAACAGCAAAACCCGCAAAATGAGTTTTTGGGAACTGGGAAAAAAAAATTTTCCGTAAAAAATGATCATTTAAAAAAAAAAATTTTTCAAGAGGACTTTTTTTTTTGGAAAAGGGATTTTGAAGTAGCCCGTCAGCTAATCGGTGCCCTCGGGTTTTTGGGGGCCACAACATCTTTCAGAGACCCCATCCCGGATTCATCTTGATGAAAGCAAACGATCCCCATTTACGGGGGAAAAAAAAAAACCGGGATGCGTTTGTCTGTAATGACTCCTCCGGCCTTGTGAAAGGTCCGTCGGGATATAAACGCTGGTCCCGGGGCCCAGGAAAAGAACCTTCTATGGCGTGGCGAGCGGTTGGGGCCATTTCCACCCTTTTTGGGATCCCAAAAGGGTCGATTGGGTGGGGAACCCCCATCCAAAAAAAAACGGTGGGAGACGCAGATAGCCCGTGCCCATGATCATAACCTGATCTCTGGGGTTTTTGGGATGTGTGCCCTCCCTTTAATGCTTTGGTTGAGGTGGTAAAAAAAGGTTTGCCGAGGTCCCCCATTGGGTTTTTTGCCAAAAAGGGCCCTGCGCTTGTCACTTACTGCTGTCACTTTCCTTGACTTTGTTCCACCGTGACATTTAAAAACGTGAAGCGGGACGCAAAAAAGATTTTCTCCAGTTGATAAATCAGCAAGGTCTCCATTTTTCCCGCATTTTTTCTCTCCCATTTGGGTGGGTGGAAGGAAAGTGCTGAGTTTTGTTTTTTAAAGGGGGTCAAGGAGGGTGGCCACCCAGTAACTGTTATTATTTTTTGGCCTTAATGCGAGGGGGTTTTAAAGTTGGAGGAAATGGAGCATCCAAGACTCATGTGGAGATGGATCTTGATTTCCCCAAGGGCCCCCCCGGGTCCAGGGGCACTAGCAAACCGATCTTCCCCTCTTCCTCCTCCACCCCCAAATTTCCCCGCCAAAACCCCTTTCCCAAAACGGGACGTCGGTTTAAAAAATCGGTGTCCCCGGAATTACTTCCTCCTTTCCCCCTCCCCCGCTTCCCTTGGCACAGCTTCAACCAGCCCCGGGTTGGGGCCCCCAGATGATGCACCCCGAGAGCTGAGGCACCGCCCTTTCACTAGCCTTTGGGCCCTGAACCCCTGCCTAATTGGGAAAACCCAAAAATTGGAAAAATTTTCCCGGGGCCCTTTTGGAAATTTACCCGGAGGAAAGGCTGTGTCACATCTGTGTCCGTCTCCCCCTCTGTCGCTTTGGGGGGACCGTTGTTTCAAAAGTGTCCAACGTCGTTCCAGAACTAATCACCCCCAATGGGAATTTCTGACAAGGGCATTGCCGCACCCGACCATTTTTGGGGGGCTTTTTTCAAAAACTGGCAAGGATTTGGTTTCAGAGCCTTTCGTCTGCCTCCCCTCTCGGTTGGGCCAAAAACCCCGAGGTCCGCCCCCGCTTTCTTGTCAGGCCATGTGTTAAATTTGTACTGCGTAATGGAATTTCGCTGCTGCCTTTAAACGCTGGAAACATGTGGAGGGTGGAATTCCAGCGTGTTTCCAAAGTCAAAAAATGAGGGCGGTTGAAAAGGGGAGGCCCGAGCTGACGCTGCAAGCAGGGCCCGGCGGGAAGAAGCGGGTGCGAAAAAAGGGGGAAGTGGGAACTAGAATTGACCTTCCTTTAGCAGGCAGTCCGGGCCCGGGGAAACGGGTTTAGAAAAATTTTGGACGACAAGGGTTTATGACGTGTGCCAGGCAAGGGAATGGGGCCCCAGCCTACCGATCCCTTAAAGGGGGGGGCGTTATTTTTGCCCCCACCCCTTCCTTGGGAACAAGGGTTCTTGTCACCCAGCCAGGGGCTCGGTTATTGCGGAAAAGCCGTAAAAAAAATCTGACCTTTTGGGGTTGATTGTCTCCCAAAACAGATTAATTTCCAAAAACGGGCCCGGTTTTTCTGGGGGACGTGATGGGCCAACCCGGGGGACCTTGGGGGGAAAAAAACCCTGCACCTTCCCCGCGGTTTTGAAGAAATGGCCGAGCCTGAGAGCCACCGTTACCACAGAAAGGGCATCCCCCCGGTTTAACCCCGGAGCTGTCCCCCAGAGATATAGCGGCCTTGGCTGGCTTATAGTCCCTGTGGGCGGTGGTTTAGGGTGGGGGCTTTGCCCGGGCACAGATGCCCCGGGCGGCTTGAAAATTTTTGTGACCCGTGGCTGGCCAGGGCCCGGGACGGGGTTTTCGGGCAAAGAAATGCCCGCTCGGCATCTGGGATTGGGGGGAGGCAAGGGCCATTTACGTGGGGAACCCCTCTTTTGTCCACCAGACGGAAAGGAACATTTCCAAGGTCCAAAAACCTGGCAATTTCAGAAATTTAGGCTTTTAGCTTTGGGGTGGTTTGGGTTAAAAGGGGTTTTTTCTGCTCCCCAAAAATGGAAAACAGAAGGCTTTTGGTTTCTAGACTTTGGCCCTGTGGCGTGGGTCGTCAAAATGGGGGAAGGAGAAGGGGGAGGGTGGGTCTTGGTGGTTTCTGGGGTACTCGGGCGACGGTGGAGGGTGAAGCGGAGGGGATCCCTGATCATGAATCTGAGAGAATGGGAAACCCGAGGAACGCTTGGTTTGGGGCGGATTTAGGAGGGGGGCGGGGCAGAGGGGGTGACAGTGGTTGGAAAACCGGCATCGGTGTGGCCCTTTTTTTGGGCCCAAGTGTTCCCCCCATTTCAAAATCCTGCATTTTGCCGCATGTGGGCTAGGAAAAATGTTGGTGGTGGTTAAAAAACCTAGAATTTTTTGCCTTACTGAGGGGTTTATGGCCAAAAGGGGGCATAGGGCATCCCCTGGGTGAAATTTAGAGGGGGTTGGGTCCAAGGAAGGCCCCGGCTTGGAGGTCCTGGACCTTTTTGACGGCGATTAAAGGGGGAGCCCGGGGTTTCCCTGAAGGGCTGGCGGAATCATCCGGGGGGCTTTGCGGGCCCCCCCCTTCCCTTTTTTAGGCGGGAGGGCCCTTGACACTTTCCCCATGTTTCCTCCTATCCCCGTGATGAAGCGTCACAAGGGAAATTTTGCTGAAAAGACCACATTGGGTCCGCAATGTCGTCATTTATCCCTCATTTAACCGGGGGGGTTCCTTTGTCCCGACATTTCTGATCCTGGAGCTGGGGTTCAAGCAAAAGGGTCCAAAAAATCCTGGGAAACTGCCCCCCGGCAAATGCAAGGCGTTGGGGCCCACCGCCCCGGGGTTTTTTCCCAATGACCGGCTTCCTTCTCCTCCCCTGATGGCCCAGTTTTAAATGGGGGGTCAGAGCCCGACAAAATTTATCCTCTTTGGCCTCTTGATCTTTGGGGAAAAAATTTTGAAACCCCAAAACCCCATTTTGTCATCAAAGAGGTCTTAAGAAATTTTGGGGGTTTAAACCCCAGTGGTGGGGGCACGGTTGAATTTTGTCTCCCTTGCTTCCCGTTGGACGGATGGGACGATTGGGTTGAGAAAGACATTTGTTTGGGCCCTGGATGGGGGACGAGGAGGTAAAATGCTGGATGGGAGGTTGCATTAAACCCCCTGAAGAACCAAAATTTGGCGACGTGTTCGTTATTGAGATTCCAGGGCCCCGACCCAGCGATGAAAAGGGGTGACGGTCCCGCAAACCAAAAGATCCGTGGCTTGCGTGTTGTCCCAGCACTGGAAGGAGCAAACCTTTCTTGGTACCCCCTACCTCCAGGGCCACACCCCTCATTTGCTCGAATTTTCCACCTGCATTTTGCCCATTTTCAGAAAGATAAAAAAATTTAAATTAAAAGGTGGGTCTTTGGGAAAAAAAAGGCCTGCCGCCAAAGTGGGAAAAAAACCTAATTTTGATTTTGTACGGGTAATTAAAAAAGGGGGTTTTTTCACCTATGAAAAAACACCCCGCAATTTTGAAAATTTTTTGTATGTTTTAAGTAACCCAAAGGGGGGTTTTTTGGAAAAAAAAATGGCCTGCGCCAAAGTGGATAAAAAAACCTAAAATTGATCAAGGGTGGGGAAATTTTAAATTTTCCCCCTGGGGCTACATGAGGAAAAATGCGTGGTTTTGGGGGGGGACTAATAAAAAATAGGGTGGAACGGGGGAAAAATTTGTTTTTGGGGGAATTTTAACTTTTAAAGGGGGATGTATCTATATACCTGGGATATATTACTGATGGTACACAGTAAGGCAGGTATATACAGCTCTCCTCAGTAAGGTAGGTATGTAGATGTATGTCCCCTCAGTCTGGCAGGTATATACAGCTCCCCTCAGTCAGGTATATGGATATAGGTACCTGAAGGCAGGCAGGTATATAGATACAGCTCCCCACAGGCAGGTATATAGATAGGTAAAGCTCCCCTCAGGCAGATATATAGATAGGTACAGCTCCCCTACAGGCAGAAATATAGATAGGTACAGCTCCCCTCAGGCAGATATATAGATAGGTATAGCTCCCCTCAGGCAGGTATATAGATCGGTAAAGATCCCCTCAGGCAGGTATATAGATAGGTACAGCTCCCCTCAGGCAGGTATATAGATAGGTATAGCTCCCCTCAGGCAGGTATATAGATAGGTACAGCTCCTCTCAGGCAGGAATATAGATAGGTACAGCTCCCCTCAGGCAGGAATATAGATAGGTACAGCTCCCCTCAGGCAGGTATATAGATAGGTACAGCTCCCCTCAGGCAGGTATATAGCTAGTTAGGCCTCCATACAGGCAGGTATATAGTTAAAGCTCCACACAGGCAGGTATATAGTTAGGGCTTCACACAGGCAGGTATATAGATAATTAGGGCTCCTCACAGGCAGGTATAGAGATAGTTAGGTGTGTCCCCAGGCAGGTATATAGATAGTTAGGTGTGTCCCCAGGCAGATATATAGTTAGGTGTGTTCCCAGGCAGATATATAGTTAGGTGTGTCCCCAGGCAGGTATATAGATAGCTAGGTGTGTCCCCAGGCAGATATATAGTTTTATGGCCAAAATTAAAAATAACAAAAACTAATACTCACCTTGGCTTACCTGCTTCCTGGCCGAGCGCACTCATCTTCTATCCGAGGGCTTCCCAGGGGGGGGTAGACGCTACCCAGCCGGGCGCCCCCACGCCCGGGCCCGCACAGTTTAAAAATTTTTCCAGCGGGGCCCCCGGGCCCCCCCAGCAAACCCGGCCCCGGGGGCTGCAGGCCCAACAGACCGGGATCGACCCGGGCCGCATCCACTGCTGGGGGGCCGGATGCCCGGGGGCCCTTTGCCCAGGTTTTAATTAATTTAGGTAAAAAGGTTTTTCCCTTTTTTTTTTTTTTTTTTTTTTTTTTTTTTTTTTTTTTTTTTTTTTTTTTTTTTTTTTTTTTTTTTTTTTTTTTTTTTTTTTTTTTTTTTTTTTTTTTTTTTTTTTTTTTTTTTTTTTTTTTTTTTTAAAAAAAAAAAAAAAAAAAAAAAAAAAAAAAAAAAAAAAAAAAAAAAAAAAAAAAAAAAAAAAAAAAAAAAAAAAAAAAAAAAAAAAAAAAAAAAAAAAAAAAAAAAAAAAAAAAAAAAAAAAAAAAAAAAAAAAAAAAAAAAAAAAAAAAAAAAAAAAAAAAAAAAAAAAAAAAAAAAACGAAGGTACTTTTACAAAAACTGGTGAAAAAGCTATAGTCATGCAGGGTTCAGACACGAGCTCCTCCTCAGTCCTGGCCCGCACGTATAGTAGCTGGTCGCCCGCGCTGCTCTCACAAAACCCCGCCTGCAGCCTCGATACGACCTGGATCAGCGCCGCACACAGCGGGCCACGGCCCCCCCCCCCGTTGTGCATGTAAGCGCTAGATGCTTCTTTAAAAGTCTCAGCCTAACTAACTAAGAACTGAAATTCTCTACATCATACCTATGTTCTAATGTTCACAGCTAAAAGCATAGTTGTCTGTGAGAACAAAGAGAACTTTGTCTCTGAGCTGAGCTGTATTGAGGAGAGACTACACACGTCCTGCTTAATGTGACCACTGACACACTGATGCTGAACAGGAAGGGCTGTTCTATGCATAATGAGGTCATGTGATTTTTCCAGCCAATGACAACCATACACATCACAGTCATGACGTCGCACACCCAGCTCACCCTGCTCTATGCTCTAAGCTGATTTGCTGGCCGCAACAATGACAATGAAGCGCGAAAATGGCGCGATAGTAATAGATCATGCGCAGATTCTCACCTAAATTATCGCGTGATCGAAAATTTCCGATCAACCTAAAAACCGTGCCGATTTCAACTTTGTCGATTATAATCGCTCATCCCTAGCTATGATCTATTGGTTCAGCCACAGTTGGGGTAGAATTAATTAACGGGGCTGAAGTGGGGCTGAAGTGTACTGTCAGCCTCATGACTATCTTAAGAAAGTATGCCATAAGTACTGTTGGCCCAGTCTGGATACTATTATTGGGTGATAAGTGCAATGAAGTCTCAAATCCCTTGAAAGTTATAGCTGTATTTGGAGAGGGTTATAATATGTGCCAGTCCTGTGGGAGACTGTTACCTCTGAAAGTGTAGGTTTGGCATGAGAACTGAACATGTTTTTGATGGTTTCAGTAGTTTAAAACCACCAAGAATCTGATGGAAGACTGTTCCACATAGACAACAAAGAAAAACCGCGTTAAAAATCCGGTGGAATATGCAACATGTTGCGAATTCTGCTGGAGTTTTGCATCTTGCTGTCGGTTTCCTGTACATTCAATTGTACGGGCTGATGACAAAATCTAAAACCGACCATGGTTTTTGTGCAAATCAGTGCCAAAAATGCGGTCCTACATAGGACAAAAAGCTTTCAACTTTTTTGTCCAATGCTGTGTGGACCTAGCCTAACAAGGTCCCAGGTAATTAGGTCTAAG
Source organism: Phyllomedusa bahiana (assembly GCA_025379985.1). NCBI lineage: Eukaryota > Metazoa > Chordata > Amphibia > Anura > Hylidae > Phyllomedusa > Phyllomedusa bahiana. The sequence goes on from JAODAL010016527.1 coordinate 71,191, forward strand.
GTGTGGCCTTAAGAGACAGGCCTAGTAGGAGCTATTTGAGTCATCTCTGACCAGGGCGGCAAAGTGAAGTCTCCTCAAGGTCCTGGGACAAGCTACAGACTGCCCCACCGTCTTATAGAGGAGTGGTGGAGAAGAGACCTACTTTTTGACCTTCACCCCCATAGTAATATGACCAGTCAGACTGTTGTACAGCAAGAGACTGTGTCCCTGAATAAATAGTCTGACCCAAAAGAATAGTCTACAGATTAAGGGTGGCAAGTATTAGACAGAGAAGGTCCTATGGGGACAGAAAGAAGCTTTTGAACAGAAGAGGACAGGATCCTAGATTTTTTTTTGAAGACTCTGACTAATTATTTTGCTTGTAACATTTAGGAGATTGTGTCACTTTGTATGAAGATAACCATTACTTTTCTGTGCATTTATTGACGCCTGAAACTACTCAAGCTGCTTAGGCCACTTCCAACCATTGTACAGGGCAGGACTGTGGTAAAATAAAAAATAAAAAACAAACCAACCAATATTAACCTCTAAAGCCTCTTCCAATTTTAGCACTGCTGGAGCTCCAGAGTTCCCCAATGGTCCCACAGTAGTGACAACCTGGACTGGGACAAGGTATTCTGATGCCGTAGGCAAATAAGGCATATAGTACCCCCTCCCCAGCCCACTCTATGCCTCCTTGCGCCCCTTCCTGCCCACGATGAAGTGGCACCCTAAGCGGTCACCTACTTTTTCCTACCAGTCATTCCGAGCCCTGTTGACATCACGTACATCACTCATGTGACCGTGAGCCAAACACTTGCCTCACCAATCTCTGCTCACATGTACAGCGTGTGACCTCTAAACAAAGTGATTGGCCGCATGTTCACATGAATAATGTACGTGACATCACTACTGGGGGACCAATGAGGAAGACCAAAGCTCCTCTGGCGTTAGAACGGGGGAGGCTGTAGAGGTGAGTATGGGTTAATTTTTTATATTTATAACCCCCGGCTACTACTGGGGTTTCTGAATATCTTTTTGGAGAAGTTCAGTGAACCAACTCATTGAGTTATACTGGCCCTAATTGTCTCCTTTATATGGGTAACCAATGTGATGGAAGAGAGATCTGAGCACCATTTATGAAACTCAGACAGTAACATTTGTTTATGATAAGGGCACTATTATGTTCTTGTGTCAAAAAAGTTACAACCCCCCCCCCCCTCCCCCGTCCTCAACTGGGGTGTACATAATAAATTAGATCCTGGACAATAAGTAATGTAGAACTCCTCCTTGCTATTTTTGTACATCCCATTTAATCTTTTCATCTAGTTTCAGAGTAATCCTGCCTTTTAAACCAACACGATGCTACCAAGTAAACATTTAGATTTTTGTCCAACTAAATCCAGGTCTGCAGCAATTTCCAAGTTTGCCAGCCCATAAAACCAAAAAGGTGCTATAGAGGAAAATGAATGTCTGAATGAAGTTCCCATCCTTTCCTGTCATTCTCTTTCTATATCTCTCATTTACACTCACATGTTCTTTCTTTCCTTCATTTCTCTATTTCTCTCTCTCACTTTATTTCCTATTTGCTCTCTTATCCTCTCTTCTCTCCTTTCCATGTACTTCCTTTCTTTCTTTCTTTCTTTCTTTCATTTCTCTCTCTCACTTTATTTCTTATTTCTCTCTTCCTTTTTTCCTTTTGCTTTTATCCTTCTTTCTTTTTTTCATTACTTTCTTTTTTTTTCTTTCTTCCTCTCTCTTCTCTTCTCTTCTTCTTCTTCCCCTCTCTCTTCTCTCTCTCTCTTACTTTGCCTCCTTTCTCATTTTCTCTGTCATTCTTTTGTTCTATCCCTCCTTTACACCCTGCTGACCATGTTGAGGAGTGAGGGTTGAACATGCACCTTGCTGTCCTATCCAAAACATAGGATGGAGTCCCAACTCCCTAATCCTTACTAGTGTGACCCAATGACAAGTCTAATTGGCCTCCTAGAAGGCACCATCGTAAAAATATTCTTTTAAGATAATTTCTTTCGTTTTTAGCTGAAGAAAGTTTTTTCACCTTTTTGTTTTTCAAATATTTATTTCTTTCAATTTTTATTTTTAAAGAAATGAAGCCATATTTATTTCCAATATGTGAAATGTGATAGTACAGAAGGGCAATGATCTCCCGAATGTTCTAGCTATAAATATCGAGCAAACAGCAGGGAATTCTGAATACATAAATATAATTTGCATCCTCCTGAACGTGTAATACTGATAGTAATTGTAATCGCCAATGAATAATCGTTATCAATCACGGGCAGATGCCACCGCTGACTGCGGAGATGTGTCTGTCACTAGTAGATGTGCCGACCAAGGAGACTGCCGGCCAGAATGTGATTAATATGTATTTCTCCTCACATATGGCTCCATATTTACCAGAACAACAGTCCTCTGACAGGTTATCTCCCAGATCAGGAAAATCACTCTTTCTCTTAAAGTTAGCGTGTACCATCTTCCCTAAATGAATGTCATATGTCCCAGGGTTGTCCCCTCACTTATATTGATCTGCATTCTTTAGCTCTTCTACAGTATATGGATAAGGCCGTGTTCCCACTGGATCAATGATGCTAGCTATTTATTATAGACAGAGCCACCTTGCTTCATAAAACAGAGTCCTATATCAGGGGTGAGAATTTCCACAGACAATAGAATGGTTGTCACTTAGCATCTTAAAGCCCCTGTTCACACTTGCATTGTGGTCTCTGTCTATAATGGAGACTGCAGAGCATTGCAGAATCTGTCATGTGAGGAATGCCATTTACTTACATTGCTCGCATCATTTTACCAGTGTGAACATTGCCTTATCCTTATAGAAGAGATCAGTAATATAGAAATGCCTATGTAAAACACTAGCAAACAACTACTCAGGGAGTTATTTGCTCTCTCATTCTCTCTTCTCCACTTTCCATGTACTTCCTTCCTTCCTCATTTCTTCTGTAATTCTGTTGTTCTATCTCCTCTTTATACTCTGGTGCTCTCCTTTCTTTCTTTCTTTCTTTCGTCCTTTCTTTCCTGCATTCCTCTTACTTTATCTCCTATTTGCTCTCTCATTCTCACTTCTCTCCTTTCCATGTACTTCCTTCCTTTCTCATTTTCTGTCATTCTTTCTCTCATTTACACTCTCATGTTCTTTCTTTCTTTCTTTTTCTCTCCTTTCTCATGATCTCTGTCATTCTTTTGTTCTGTCATTTACACCCTCCTGTTTTGTCTTTCTCTTTACTTCTTTTTAATGCTCTCTTACTTTGTGAATTTTCCTTCCTTCATTTCTTTCTATCTTTCTTTCTTCATTCTGTCTTCATTCTTTTTCTGTCTAACTTTATTTTTCTCCACTCCAAACTATTTCCTTCCTTTCTGTCTTTTATCTTTCTTTTTCTTTTCATCCTACTATTTCTTCCTTTCATTCTGTTTATCCTCAACATTCTTCATCTTGTTCTCCTGCCTCTCCTTTTTCTCTTCTCCGTTCTCTAATTCTTTCTCTCCTTCTCTATCCCTTGTTAACACTTTCATTTTCATTATCCTTTTATTTCTTTTATCTCTCTTTTCTCTCCCTTTCTCTGTTTCCGTTATTTACCCTCTTTCTGTTTCTTTTCCTCTCTATTTCTGTGTCTCTCCTATCACTCTCTCCTTTTTTCTTTTTCCTCCTTTTCTCTCTCTCTCTCTCCATTGTCTCTGTCTGATCTCTGTCTTCTTTCTGAGTCTTCTTTTCTTTCTACCTCTCAGTCTAGTAGGCAGTGTAGGTACTTATACAGAGATAACCGTCAATCACTGATAAGACCACCCACTGGACTC
>JAODAL010016528.1:0-80398 GCA_025379985.1 Phyllomedusa bahiana
GGGAGTTCCTGATAATTATCTGGATCGGGGGGGCAGTTTACATCAAATTTTGGGGGGAGTTTTTGCCCGGCACTGGATTTTGATCTAAATTATAAAACCCGCCTTTCCCCACAATCTAAGGGACAGATAAAAGACAAATCAGACCCTGGAACAGTATCTTCGATGCTACTTTTCCATCTACAAGATGTTTGGGTGATCGCTTCCTATTCCCGGGAGTTTTCTTTAAAAATTCCCAAAATCCCTCCACCAAACAGACTCCGTTCTTTGCAAATTGGGGTACCATCCAAAAAATTTTCCCAAGACCCCTGCTTTTCCCTCATATTCCAGCGCCAGGGAAAAGGGATCTCTGCATACAGAAAAAAAAAATTTAAAAACACTAAGGAACACTAGAGGGGGCTCGGGAAAGCACAAGAAAATGGCAGATAAACAGTAAGCCAGCACAAATTTTTTAAAGTGGGGGAAAAAGGTAGGGGTTTCCCCAAAATTTTGAAACTTAGAGTTTTTTCCCCAAAAAATGGACAGAATTTTTGTGGGGGCCGTACAAGTCTCAAAATATCGTCAGTACTGTTCGGCTAAAACCCCACCATCTATAAGACCCTTCCTGTGTTTATGGTTCCTACAAAAACCCCTGCCGTTTCTAACCCCTTTCCGGGACGTTTTCCCTCCTCCCCCTGATGCGTGGAGATTGATGGGCAAAAAACGTTTGTGGTGGAGCAAACCCCGGGACTCGAGAATTTTCAGGAATAGCTGCAGTACCTCATTAAGGGAAGGTTAGGGGCGGAAGAAAATTCGGGGGGAACCTTGAGTAACATCAATGCTCCACGATGTTAAAAGATTTCATCAAAACATCCGGGAAACCGGTCAGAAATCGTCCAAGGCCCGCTGTTGAGGGGGGAGTAATTCAGCAACCCCCCCCTGCTATACCTTAGAACTTGCTAATGTGTTTCCCCCTTAATTTTCCCTCAGCCAAGATGGGGATCGTGTCTCAGCTGGTTGCCATCTTTTTTCCGTTTCCGTTCCGGGTTCCTATAAAACCCTCAAGCCTGATGTCCATTGCTTGAGTATTGTTTTTAAAAGCCCTGCTGTTTTGCAGCCCCTCTAGCCGGGAACTTACCTCCCCTTTGTTCCTCTCATTTGCGGTTTTCCCTGCGAACCTCTCATACCCACGTCCAATTTCTGGTCCTGTGACCTTGCCGGATCCAGTCTCCATCTTGCGTCTCCGGGTTCCCCTCTCTATTTGCCTTCACGTGTTCCCAAACCCGTCCTGCCCTTTGGGTTTCCCGCTGTACCCTAGTAAAGTGACAACCTGTGTCGTGGGCTACCTGGAACATTTGATATACTCTCCCGATCTTGGGACCACCGTTCCACGTCCGCCAAGTGCTGCAGCGCCTTCGAGCTAATCATTGTATGCCCAAAATTTGGGGGTGCCTCTTCCCTCAAATCAGCCTTCCTTTTCCTGGGTTTATTATCTCGGACCAAAGGGGTACGGATGAACCACCAAGTTGTCAGCCTATTGCAATGGGCCATGCCCCGTGGGCCCGCGGGCCATCAAAGGTTCCTGGGGTTCTGCAACTTTTACCGGGAGTTTATTCCGCAAAATTTTCCCCCGCCCGGTGGCTCCATCTTTGGGCCCCTTCAAAAAAAACGTAACCCGGAGTGGCCTTCCGAGGGCCCAGGAAGCGTTTTCCAAGCTAAAAAGGCTTTGCCTCTGATCCATCCTTTTGCCGGGGAGACCAGCGAAACCCCTTTCGCTTTAAGTAGACGCCTCTTCGGTGGCGCTGGAGCAGTCCTACGCAAAAAAGGGGCCCTACAGGCAAACAGTCATTGTGGCTTCTTTTCAAAATTTTTTCACGGGGGGGGAGGGAAATTACACCATTGGAGACGGGAATTTTTACCAAAAAAACGGCCCTGGACAAATGGCGATTTTTGCGGGAAAGGGTCCCCCGGCATCCCTTTGTATTACTGGGCATAAAAACCCTCCAGTACCCCCGACTGCCAAGCGATTAATCCACGCAGGCTGGTGGTCGCTTTTCTTCCCCCCGTTTTAATTTTTTCATTTCACTTCCCCCCTCGAAAAAAACTTGAAGGTGATGCCCTTTCCCGTGCCTCCGATTGGTGGGTGAAGACGCGATCCCGAGCACATAATTTCCCCCGGGCCCCTTTTATCTCCGCTCCCCAGTCGACCCCCGGAACGCCCCACCGGGGAAGACTACGCCCCGCCTGCGCCCGTAGGCGTACCTGAATTGGGGTAAATGCTCCGGGGGTCCGGGCATCCCGGTCCCCCACAAACGTTTCTCCTTTTTTCCCGGTTTTCTATTGGTGGCAGGCCCTCGCCAAGGACGTTAAGGGTTCCCGGCGTTTGTACCTCCTGTGCCAGAAACAAGGCCCCTCGCCACAACCCGGCAGGTCTTTGCACCCATTTGCCCATCCCTACGAAACCATGGTATTCTTTGGATGAACTTAAAACCCCCCCTACCACCTTTTCCCCTTGCCGGCCTGCCTTGGGCCCCGCCCGGGCCCAAAGCTTTTTTTTCTCCACATTTTTCGTTGCACGGCCCTCCCTCTAAAATCATTTGATGGGGGGGTACGTTTTTTTCTAAATTCTGGCGGCCCTTTCCCCTAAATCCAGGTGAACTTGATTCTCCTCGGCTTACCACCCCTCAGAGGAAGGCCAGGTGGAGAAGGAATAAAATTCGGGGATGTTATTGGCCCCATTTGTGTTGCAGGAAAAATGACTGGGCAATTTATTTCCCTTGGGGCGGAATTTTCGTATAATTCCCTAAGTCAGAATCCCGGGGCCTCTCCTTTCACGGGGTAGGGCTTAAATCCCCGCCCCCCCTCCCCCGTGCTCCTCACCCGAGTCCCAGCGGCTGACATCGGGTCCAGGACTGGGGCCCCTTTTGGTCCCTACTCCCCAAACCCCCTTCTCCGTGCGTCGCCCGCATAAAGGGCAGGCAGATAAGAAAAGGGAAACCCCTCCTATTGTTTCCCCGGGTGATAAGGTGGGCTTCAGCCAGATTTGCCCGCCAAAAAAATCCCCACCTACAAACTGGCCCCCCGCTTTGTAGGCCCTTTTTTTCGAGGCCCTTTAAAGCGCATAAACCCGGTGGCCAAATAAACTCCGCCCCCCCTACCATGGCATCCCGTACCCTTTATGTCTCGCTACTAAAACCCTGGTCCTTAATCGCTTCTCTCAGAAGGAGTCCTTTTTTCCCGTCTGTGGCCGAAGCCCCTAATGTCTTTTTGGTTAAAGAAATCCTGGGTTTTGAGAAGGGGCCAGAGGGAAGGATTTTTCTAGTCGACTGAAAGGGGGTTTGGGCCGAGGAAAATCGGGAAAGCCGGGGAGAACATCCTGGACCCCCAGCAATTCAGAAAATTTTTCCACTCTAAAAAGGGAAAGGGGGGACCCAAGGGGGGGGGGGTGGGGGGACTGTCACGGATGCCACTGCGACCCCCGCCCGGGTGCAGGGGGCCATCCCGGGCCCCCCCTCTGAGCGGCGCCCCCTCCCCAACCCTCGGGGCCGGGGGCCCCTCACCCGTGCCCCCTGTCCCCGTGACTTACCCGGCCCCGCCCTGCCCCGTCCGTTTTCGGTCCCCCAGGGGGCGCGGGCCGCCCCTTAGGGGGCGTGCGCCCGGCGTATGAGATTTAAAGGGGGAGTGCGCGGTAAAATTTGGGCCTTTCCCGGGGGCTGCTCCTATTTTGCCCGACCCCTTCCCAACGGCCTTTGCCCGGGTCTTTAGTGCAATGCTACGTGAAAACGTTCCGAAATTGTCTTGCCACCGTGTCCGAACCATTGTTACTTTACCGCCATGAAAATTGCCGCCTGCCCCGACCTTCAGCCCGTCTACGTTTTACAACCCCACCCCCGCCCTACCTTCTTGCCCGTCCCCGATACGGCCCTGATTGCCGATTTTGTAAACCCCGCCTCCCTTGGCCGCCACCGAGGCAAGCCCCGCCGTGGTATGACCTGGGGGACTTTTTCCCCCCGCGCAAATCCCCTCCCCCTTTGGGGGGGTCTATGGTGAATAGGGACCCACTTAGATTCCCCTCCCTGGTGGGGCTTAAGCCATCGCCTGCAGTGGGGCCAAGGATCCATTCCAGACCCTTTTCCCTTTTTTGTGCACAGTATCAAAGCCTTAGAAAAATCTGATAACAAATCCAAATTCTCACCATGAAACCCGTCTAGAACAACTTCCTCATAGAAGCTGATGAGATTTTTGACAGGACCGTCCTTCATAAACTAGCTGGAATACTTATAATTTTTTTTCAGTGAGATAGTCCATGATAGCATCTCTAAAAAAACCCACAAGCATTTTACCCAAAACAGAGATTAATTTACCCCCTATATTTTTAGGGGCACTTTTTGACCCCATTTTGAATATTGGCACCACAATTGCTATGTGCTAATCCTTTGGGACATACCCTGTTATTATTCAGTCCATAAATATTAAGAATAGCGGCCTATCTTTGACATTACTTAATTCCTTTAGGACACCAGGGTGTATACCATCAGGACCTTGTGATTTTTCTATTTTAAACTTCTTTAAGACGGAGCTGCATTTCTTCCCGGGGCACAAGAAAAATTTAAGTTGGGTTTACCCATACCTCTGCCATCAAAAAGGAAGGTCATCTTCCTTGCTAAAAACATGGAGAAGTAAAATTTGGGGGGATTTAATTTCATTTAACAAAGCTACACGTGATTCGAGGAGTGAAAACAATGACGACAGATTCCCTTTAAATTACCCATACCCCTGCTCTTCAAAAACATTTTCTCCCACTCATAGCTGAACTTGATAGACTTATGTCTTTTTCTTTTTTGTAGCAAATGAATGAATTGAAAAGCAAATTTCTGAATATATGCTAATCAAGAGTTGATAGGATTTGTGAACATTAAAAATCACAGTGATGAAAGAGAATAAAAAGACACAAGACTTTTTAAAGATCTGCCATAACAGCAAATCGATAATCACCACCAGGTCCTCCTGCTTATACTGGCTTACCTGCTGATGTATTCCATGATCTATGTAATCACATATTAAAATCCTATTAATTCTGCTTATAGTCATCAGATTGTAGTATTTAATTTTAATTTGCTGTATAATGTATTAGTTGGCAGACTAAGACAGGGTAATCTTATTTCCTAATATGTAGGACAATCTTCCTGTATGATACTGAATACTCTTTATCACCCTAATGTCTTACTATTAATACTAACTGTAATAATTTAAGATGAGAAAATTAGCAAAAAAATGCATAATTAGAGACTTGCTAGTCAGAGAATTTCCTCTTTCACACCAGTGACTGTAAAATACAAATCCATATTTCAGCTTTTCGATTAAACTGGTTTGACTAAAATTTTGGTTTGGGATGTCCTGAACCTGAATATTTTGTCTAGCCCTAACTCTTTCACTATCCCTAACCTTATTCTGGGCTTGGAGTTGGAGCTGGTTTTTATTGGCTTTCAAGAGTTCATTTACTACTCTTCAATTCCTCAGACCTTCCCCGGTCCTGGTATAGTCTAACTTTAGTCACTCCAGGTGTGGCCTTATTTCTGGTAGACATCACCTCATCACCCCATTTAAAGCATCTTCCAGTCGACATCAATAACAGAAATGGCGAATAAACCATTAAAACCCAGTAAAAAACTCCTAACTCAAATGTTAAATGGGGCTTAGGGTATGGTAAATTTGAGACAATTCTTGACAAAATATGATTTGGGCAGAGATGACTTAGATTTGGGACAGCACAACACTATTGTTCAGTAAAATAGAACTATGTAAGGTTTGCATAATTCATATGGTAGTTACAGAAAAAGTGTGGGTATTTTATGGATCAGGTGTTTGCTCTGCAGAGCAAGAAAGTTAAAGAGGTCATTAAACAAATGGGGTGAGCTGCAATGCTAATCACCATGCTATAGACAGGAGTGATGTTTCTGGGGGGAAAACACAGACCCTCTTTTCTAATCTCAAAAAATTCCAATCTAAAATAATGTGTGACATGTTCTTAGCATTAGTGTATCGTTTACCACAGTAACAGGTTTTTATAGTAAATAGAGACATGATACATTGGCATTCTTAGGAGTATTCCATGATATTCTTAAACTTCTGTTTATTCCTCTTCCCACATAGGTTTGTGTATTTAACCAAATTGAAAATGGGATGCACATTGTTATTTGCACTTCCACAACAATGGACATACTTCGCTTATTATATGAAGGTTTTCATTACAAGCTATCCAGCATGCCATCTCATGTGGCATTTTTGTTCATTTTCTGTCATTATGTTGTTATAAGGCTTTTAGTCTTTTTGGAGTTACATAGGCAAACAATCCTGTCCATGACTGAACTGAAACCTCTTTCTTTGTTCTAAACACTGTGTTTTCACTGTTCCAGATAATATATATACAGTTGAAACCAGAATTTTATGAACACTATGTAAAAGGACACATACTCATGTTTTTCTCACTATCTGACATGAAAGCAGTACATACCTTACCTGTTTTAGGTCAATTAGGATTATCAAAATTATTCATATTTGCCAAATGCCAGAATAGTAAGAGAGAGATCATTTTTAAGGCATTTTTATTACTTTCTGCAGTCAAAAGTTTACATACACTAGGATTACTATGCCTTCAAACAATGTGGGACAGCCCATATGATGATGTCATGTCTTTGGAAGCTTCTGATAGGCAACACCTGAGTTAATTAGAGACACACCTGTGGATATATTTTAATTCACACCAGAAACACACTGCTTCTGTGTGTAACATCATGGGAAACTAAAGAAATAAGCCCAAGATATCAGGAAGAGAATTGTGGAGTTGCACAAGTCTGTATCATGCTTTGATGCAATTTCCATATACCTGAAAATGCCTTGTTCATCTGTACAAACAATTATATGCAAGTACAAACAAGATAGGGATGTTCAGCCATCATACCTTTCAGGAAGGAGACGGGTTCTTTGTCTCAGATATGAAAGTGCTTTGATCCAACCTGGGCATATCAACCCAAGAACAAAAGCAAAAGACCTTGTGAAGATGCTGGCAGAAGTTGGTAAGATTGTGTCATTCTCCACAGTGAAACAGGTACTGTATCAATATGGGCTGAAAGGCCATTCTGCCAGGAAGAAACCATTACTCTAAAAGAAACATATAAAAGCCAGACTAGTCTTTGCAAATGCATACGGAACAAAGACCTACATTTTTGGAGATGTCCAGTGGTCTAACGAAAATAAAAGTGAACTGTTTGGCCATAATGACCATCGTTACTTTTGGGGGAAAAAAGGGGAGAAGGTTGGGCATAAGAACCCTCCCAACTGGAAACAGGGGGGGGTGGCAGCATCATGTTGTGGGTTTTTTATTGCTGGGAAGAGACGCTGACCTCACAAAAAGATGGCATCATGGGAAAGGATTATTGGAACATCTCAAGACATCACCGGATTTTTAAAAATTTGGGCAGAAAGGGTCATCAAAATGAAAAATGACCTAAAGCATACTGCCAAATTGGTTAAGAGTGGCAAAGTTGCCAAGTAATTTTTTGGAGTGGCCATCACAAACCCCGTTCAACCCTTTTAAAAATTTATGTAAAAAGCTGAAAAAGCAAGTACGAAAAGGCGCCTCCAAAAATTAGCTCGTTACACCTTTCTGTCAAAAGGGAATGGGCCAAACTCCTCCCAAACTATTGGAGAAGTTTTGGGGGTATCTAAAACATTTGACCAAGTATACTTTTTAAGGGGCAATGTACCACATACAAATAAATACTAAATAAATGTAGATTTTTGTGGCTTTTTAAAAATTTAAAAAAATTTTGGTAATCCCAATTGACCAAACTTTTAATTTCATTTGATTTAGTCAGTTAGTGAGAAAAAAGATGATAGGGCTTTTTATTAGTGTATATAAAATTCGGGTTTCAACTGTAGTTAAATAAAATAGAGTATGCAAAAAAAAAGTGCAAGTGCATAATATTTATTTTTGTGTTTGCATGATCATATTTATTATATATTTATTTCACAATATATACTGTAATAGTTGTGTTCTGTATACATTTCCTATCACATTGTTTTAAATTATATATATGAACTGATTCACCATCATTGCTCGTCTTTTCTATTCCGGTGGAATTTGTTGTAACATATTTTTATTTATTTGTTGACTAATAAACTTACTGTATTAAAATTGATTGATATGCTGCTTTATTTTTTGGGTCTGGACATTTTTGTTAAGTCTGGAAAGAAATTTAGTATTTGGGGGTTTCTACTTGAATTTTAAACCGTGTTCTCTGTGTAATTGAGGGGCTGACACAAGGATTAGTATGTTAACTTAAGAGGACATACACCTGCAAAGAGGGAATCACAAATAGGCAATAAAGATCAGAAAAAATGTCAAGGGTTTGTTTTGATTTAAATTCGCAAAGTAATTAGTTGAGACTGATTTGTAATAAATAGTAATAGTAGATTTTCTGTTTTGATTTTGAAGTTTTGACCAAATTATAACCTGAAAAAACACTACAATTTTTGGGGCATATTCACAACTCAATGGCTGGACCAGACTAAAGCCGCAGCAGGCAACTTTGGCCTATAGTCCCTAGGAAAAATTTACGGTGCGCTAGAAGAAGCAGCTCACATTTCCCACAATTAGATGATAAAAAAACGCACATTATTTTAATCCCTGTTACCCCAGAATCAAAAAAGCCACAGTTAATGCATGGGGAGATTGCTCAAATGCAAATATACCAAAAAAACCACTCCATACCCTCATCATGGGGGGGTTGTTGCTGGTACTTAGTTGCTTTAAATAAGGCCGATATAAAGGGGGGCCATGTGGCTTACAACCAAAAAAGACACCCTACTATTGATTATGCAGATCCCCAGCCCCTTTCTGGGTGTTCAACACAAAACACAGACCCCCCCCCCTTTCCCCGCCTTTTGGGCAGATTAAAAATATGAGATACTGGAAAAAAAAAATTATAACCTTAATTATAACCTGACCAAAAATAAGACAATGAGGTACAAACTGTGCAGGGCTACACTAAAACCCCCTTTTAGGGAAAAAATACCTTTGGCTGGCATATGACCTGTGATAGCAACATTTGTCCCCTTAAATCTACCATGAGGAGACATATTAAAGGGGTTTTCTGGTTCCTAAAAAATTTTTAAAACATAAGCTGAGCTGCTGGTACCCAATAAAAAAAAAAAATACAACAACCTTACTCACCTTTCACCTCACCTTCATTACAGTTCTGGTTCTCCCCAGTCTTCTGTTTTCTTTCTTCTTCTAAAAGGGGAAGTCACTGCTGCAGTTACTGATGTAAAGGAGTAGCCAGTCAGTGGCTGTAACATTGATGTCCCCTTTTGGAAGAAGAAGAAAACCAGGGAGAGTCAGCGCTGGAATCAAGGTGTTTTTTATTTTTAAATTGGCCAGCAGCAGCTTAGTATTTATCTTTATAGTAACCAGACAAGCCTTTTAATATAAAAGATTTATTAAAGTATAAAAAATTTAAAATACAGAGGATCATGAACCCCTGTTATCGGTGGAATCAAACCCCATCTCATTACATCAAATCAAAAGGAGGAATCTATTAAAATTCTTCCGTACTGTGAAATGTTTTTAGTCCAGAGAATATTTAGATACTTTCCAAACATCCAGTCAAAAAAGTCAAACAGTTCATAGCGTCTGTTGCTATCCTATTTTGATATATTATATGGATTATTGGATACCGAATTTATAATGTGTGCAAGAAGCCAAAAGAGGTCCAAAATATATTTTTCTTTTGAAATATGTAACATCGCAGGACACATAACTTTCCTTTATCTCCCGCAGTTTCTTATAAGCCATATTACTTCCATCTAATCATCTTTTATGGGCCTTTTTGCCTTTTTTCCCCTTCCCCCGCTGTCTTCCTCTTTTTTTCCCGGGCCCCTTACCTGATACATTTTTCCAATTGCTTGCAATTTCTGTAACCTTTGCCCTTCTCTCTATTTCCAAAATGTGTTTCTTTTATAAAGGTGATTATAGGGACAAAAAGCTTCCCCCTTTTTTGTTGAATCACCTTATCCTCTACAAGAAATAATTTATTTCACTGAGATCATAACTAACTGCCAAGTAACATGATTGCCACATTACTGTTTAAGCAAAAGGAACATAGCCTACATGGTCATAATTCAAGAGCAGCCAAATCTCTTTAGTATACAACAAACCCATGCTGCAGCAGTCTCAAGCACTGTTCCTTTAAGCTGTGAGCTCTAGAAATGGCTTACATTCCAAACCCTGCAAACAGGGAAAGTTGTTAGGTTGAATTCAGACAAGGCAAATTTGTTGCAGTAATTTCTCAACTACCCTTTTCATTAGAAATAATGAAACAAATTTTTCAATTGCTAAAATTTCTTCAACTAATTTACTGCATGGAAATGTTGCAGGGGTCACGTGCCTCTACTTACATCACTGTTTAGAGCTGTTCACTTCTGAATGGTGATGTAAGTAGAGACAGGTAACCCCTGTGGATAAATCGGTGACTTTAGCAGTGATGCTTGTTCGAAAGTGCAAGAATGACAACAGAAGATGCCTCTCAATGCAGCGTTGGAACTGGGGACTGGAGGAAGGTGATTATAATTTATTTATTTTTTTATGGGGCCCCAGGAGCTGGCTGTAAGATTTTATTATGAAGTAGACAAGCCTTTTAACTCTGGGTTAAATATGGATTAATGAAATACACAAGTTTTTTTTTTTTAATTGCTTGTTGTTATGCAGTTGAAAAACACAAGACATGTACCCACTCTCAATTTGTTATAAAAATCACACTAACCTATCCCTGACAATAGCCCTACCAATTTCCCTCTCTATGCTAACCCGACTGAAAACAGCTCCAATAGACTTGTATAGTAAAAATGTCCTGTTGTCTCCACAGATTCTCTTTCTTCTCAAATTTATTTTGCTGTCGTTTTGAAACATTTTGCAAAAAACTATTGAGCAGGGCAGAAAGTTTACTATTGGAATCTATGTAAAGCGCCAGACTTTTTTGGGGCTTTTTTTGGTGCGTTTTTATGCAGAAATACATAGCAAATCTAATGCTACGCATTTCTGCAAAAAAAAAAAAAAAAGAGTCACCAAAAACGTGCAAAAAACTGACTTTTTTCAGCAGCTTTTGACAGATAGTGGACAAAAACTCAGTTTTATGAACATTTTTAGGATCGGGTTTTCAGGTTGTTTTTTGTCCACTGCCATGTAGACATAGCCTAACCAAAAAAAACTCATGCTTTAATTGCACGCTGTTATAGGCCATCCAGGGGAATAGTTATTTTGTGAATAAAACATTTTTAGTTGAGCATGCTTTTTGGGTGGAAAATGCATGACTGTGCACTGCCTATTCATCAGGTTGCAATAGCAATAGTAGGAGTCCAATGCATTGTTTGCTTAAAGGGCTGAAAAACATCTGTCTTTTTGAGGGCAATTATGAAATTGCCTTTAAAAAGATTGTTACGAAAATTGGAGGGGAACACTAGGGAAGATAAAAATGTCAGTGCTTAGAAATTTACTTGCATAATAGAGGCAGCCCCAAATTGGGGGCGGGGGTCATTCTTAATTGAATTTGTTTGTAAGCAAAAAATTTTTTCGTACATGTGCGTGGGGAATTCCAACTACAAATCCAGCATTTCACACCACACTGTACTTATTGTATGGGTGTGATTATAATGTGTTTAAAATCTGCTGCTTTGGTATGTTGGAACTTGTTTCTACAGCCTTTTCCGTACGGCTAGGGGGTGGGGTGGGGTAGTCTTTAGTGGGTGCCCTTTTTTTTCTGGCAAAACAAGCTGAAAATTTAAATTTTGAGCAAAAAATGCTCTGAAACTTACATCTTGCTGCATTTTCAGAAAAAGGGGACAAAGTCGGGAAAAGGGCATGTCTGACCTACTTTCTGTCCTCAACAAGTGGGGCATAACCTATGTGACAGGTTCCCTTTAATGATATAATGGACATCATCTTCTAAAATCTGTTGTGTAGACTTCCAACTAATAGGTTACTCTTTTTATTACATATTTTAACACTGCATTTATAATGAAAGAGAAACCTCACATAATTTAACCTAGTACAACTGTTGGCCAGCACTGGTCCCTTATCTAAAAATTTTCAACATTTAATCTTAAATCTGGCACAGCTGTTCTGCCAATTCCCTCAGTTCATGAACATGGTAAACCCCCCCCCGGGATAAACCCCCCCCACCTTCCAGATACCCCAGTTTCAAAAAAAGGTTTTATCCCTTAGTGGATAAGTAGTGTAGGGGGGCGGGCTAAATCCCGTCATTAAATTTTTAAATGGCATCTTTCTCTGGGGAAAAACCCGGGGTTCAAGCTGCCGATTGAGCTTAAATTTCTCTGAAATTCCGCATCTTACAAATAAGAAACTCAGCCTGGAAAAGCATGTCTGTCACTAGTGTCCCAGCAAGTTGGCTTTTTCCCACATATGTGACAGGTTCCATATAAGAAATAATGATTCTGAGTGTGCTTACTGGGTATATATTTTTTTCATATGGTGCAATAGACAGTAAAAAAGAAGTGTATAATTGATACAACCCCAATACAGAGGCAACGGTCCATTATCAACCAATAAAGAGAACCATACTTCTCAAAAAACCACCAACAAATATACTTGAACTCCACCTATAACTGTAACTTAAAGGGGTATACCTATCTCACACTTATCAAAGTGTTATTGGAGCTGGTCCCACTTTTGGAACCTGCCCTTATCTTGGGAATGGGCCACCAAAAGTCTCCATATAGTCTTGTGCACAACTCTCCATTCTATTCTATGTGATTTCCGAGTACAGTCAAGCAATGTGTTTGCTTATACTCAGAACTCTCATAGAATAGAATGGAGAGTTTTGTGCGAGCACAATTGATTCTTAGTTCTGTATTGGAGGCTTTTGGAAGTCTGTTCCAAAAATGGGTGCAGGTCCCACCAATTTGTCATCAACGTGCAAGATGGAAACACCCCTTCAATTTTTAGCAATGTTCAATAAAATAAAATATCATAGTATCAAATTGAATCTATTAGTAACTGTAAACAGTATTCTGTAGTTCTTATATAAACTTCAGTACTTCTCCATCAAATCCCACTTTTGAAATCTTTTTTTGTACACATTTCTACGAGTACCTTTCCCGAATCTATACTATTCACATTCTAACCCTCCAGGCAAAGAATTCACCCAGAAAAGAGCAACACTAGCAGACTCTCCCTCTCTAAAACTTTTAATGTACTACACAATACATAGCATACTATCACAACCAATTTCTAAACATGCAATGTCAAAAGTAAGAAAAATGCATCCTCCACAGCACAATGTTCGACATCCCCTGTGCAATGTTCAATATCTTAACATGTTTTCACTAGCATTTAGAAATTTCATCAGGGTAAGTTAGTTGAAAGAGAAAATAACAGAGCACAGCTATGCCTATAGTGTTCCTTATCGTTAATTGATATACTGGGGATACACTTCCTTTCTCCTGTATGGAAAAACACTGCTGATTAGTTGCATGACTTTCCTGGCAAAACTTGGGTTAAACCGAACCAGAAGAGCAACATTGGTGTCACATATACCACACAGTGAATGATGTAAAATCAAAACCACCAAAAAAACACCAAATTGTATACGTTTCATTCCACTCCCCTAAAACAAAGCTTTTTTTATACTTTACACTACTCCAATATGGTGCCATTATAAACACCAATACTACTAAAATAAAGCTCTAAAAAAAAGGAACACATTGCCGTCTCAAAATAGCTGTTGCACCAAAGGGTTTAAAAAATACTATGGTCCAGTGATAGTTTAAACATAAAACACCTCCTGATGATCAGCCGCTATCACCATGGCAGCCCTGTCTGGCCTGATGACATGAGCAGTCTAGGTCCCTCCTTTTAGATTTAAATCAGCCGATCTTAGTGCATATCATCAAGTTGGATAACCAGCTCTGTCATCCTTTATAGATATCAGGACCATTAACACATGTTAAATATTGGGAAAGACTATGTCAAAATACAACTTTCAAAAATGCCTACATTTTATTATCCATATTGTGCACTGGCCATACTTCACTGAGTTACAGATAAAATGCATCACAGTTTTACTAACTAGCAAGCAAGACTCAAGATAACCTTGAGCTAATCAACTCCTTTCATACCAGTCTTGACATGAAGTAGTATTAGAATTCATAGTGAACATGTTATACATTGCACTATAAAGACGAGAGGAGCAGCAGCATTATTGCTATTATATTACATATAGTTTTATGTACAAATAAATCAAAATAAATTGCAACCAGAGGAAATAACAAATGCAATGACACAGCACATCAGACAATAGAAAGCAAATTAAAACTATTTATTGTTCTTCACTGTTATTTAAACCCCCTCTACATGGAGAAGCAGGGTTATACCAGCTACATAAAACAAGCCAATTGTCCTGTTGAATCTATAGAAGGAAGCTAATAGACACAAGATGCAATCAATAAGGTTTGGTGACACAAATCGAATACGGCTTCTTGTGCAGTATTACTAAATCTGTTCCGTATCCAATACTCAATAAATAACAAAAAATAGTGTTGGCCAAAAAGAAGTATGATTATTATAACATCAAGGAAAATAACTGTGACTTTATTAGGTTGACTTCTGCTGAAACACTTATATTACGTACTAATAAAATGTCCTTCTATTATAAATGACACACAAAAATGATTGTCTAGTATGTTTTTGTACTGTTTTCTGCTTACCTGGACTGACAAATACTGGTTCACTTCAGAAAGATGCGCAACACACCCTCTTCCATAAAGGGGTTGTATCATTACATTGAATGGTCTTCAGAATAAGGGGACAGTGAAAACAAGTAACTTTGCAATTGGATGTGATTTGCAAAGCTGGAATGTTTTCACTGTCTTCCTTATCTTTGTTTTCTGTAAACACTGTTTCCCAGTGCTGGTCGGATTCCACCTCCTTTTATTTCATTGGCTGACGGCTCTACTAATTTACATTCTGTCTGGCCCCCAGTCATATTCACAGGAGCATGCATTCCTGCCTCTCTCACTCAGAATAAGGGACTTCTACAATCAGAAAACAGCAGAATTGTGCCCGGTGCCTAATGCTCCTGCGTGTAAACATAAAAGGGAGACAGATCTGTGCTGTTCTGGATGAGTTCATAGAAGACTGGATTCAACTGTAACAAATCTACAGCTGTGAGAGGAGAAGAGATCAGTGCTCTGAGTTCATAGAAGACTGTCTAGACTGAATGCAGGGCTTTGGTATGTAAACAAACAGTTCTTACAAAATAAGACTGTATAGGGAGAAGAATGATACAGTGACATGTGGACTCAGACAGAGAGGGGAGGAAGAGTAGGGATGTGCTATCCCCTCCCACTGATCTCAAACAAACACACTGACTAGGGAGCGAGCAAGAACAGTGAAGGGGGGATGATGTCACCCCCCTTCAGTTAAGAAACACCCAGCTGAGAGGGTAAGAAACGCACCTGGATTTGAGGAACTGAGAAAATTAAGATACAAGAAAACAGTCGAACTGATGAAGCGATACATCTCTTTTAAAGGTGTTAACTCAAGTTAGAAAAAAGAGTTCCGCCCTCCCCCACCTCCTAGAAACAGTGCTACCTATATCAGTTTGCTGAACACCGGATAATGTGAAGACTAGACAACTGGGTCAGATCATTTCCTAAACCGCAAAGTGCCTATCAGTTTCTGGGTCATAGGCCCCAAAGTCTCAGTGATATACATGGTAAACTATGGCAAGAAGGTAAATGCTCTAGGCTATGTTTTGCCAGGAAACTATGAGTCCTGGCATTTATTTGGCTGTTGCTCTGACACTCACACTCACAATGTTGCACACACGGGAAGGGTTCAATAGATCTTGACCATTCCAAACAACTATGAGGAATCTTTCCTGAATCTGCCACCACTGCAGTGGGTCCAGATATTCAACAGTGCTAAGATGTATGGTAGCATTCATCAACAAGCACAACGCTGTTGGCTAGCATAAGGATTAATGCAGTAGCTCCAAGAAGAAAAAGAACTTAGGACTAGTGAGTAGCCTTCTGCAGAGTTAGTTCTCCTCGCCCTCAACATCCATGTATCTACGGCACTCCGGCCTGTTAATTCACCTGCAGCTTGGTCTAGCCAACAGATTGCAGCTTCATGGCTCCACTACCAGTATATGAACCATAATAGGAATATTCAGTTGAATAGCTACTGTATATTGCTAATAAGGGTTAATGACCCCCTCAGAATAGGGACAACAGTTTTCATGCTACTGTAGTTTTACATGTATCTTGCCTGTTGAAAAATTATTGTGTTATCTAACATACAGGCCACGTGAGAACTGAACTGGTCCCTAAAAAAATCCATGTTACAAATTTTCATGAAAATGTGAAAAATGACTATTACATTTCTAAGCCCCTTAATGTCAGTAAAAAAAAAATACATTTAACAAAAGGATGCCAAAGTACAGTAGATATGGTGGATGCTAGTTATAAGCTATTTTGTGTGGTATAACTATCTCTCTTTCATGCAGAAATTTTTGAACTTTGCAATTTTTTATAAAACTTCACAATATTTTGAAATTTTAACAAATAAACAAGAATTGTATGGATCAAAATGTAATACTAATGTAAAGCACAATGTGTCATAAGAAAATATTCTCTGAATCACATGGATAGGTATCAAAAAGTTATTCTCGGATACAGTGACATGGGTCAGATTTCAAAAATGGGGCATTGTAAGGAAGGCCAAAACTGGCTGTGGTGGTAAGGGGTTACGAGCCACTGTGATAAGTCTTATACATTTTTAAATTGCCTGTCTAAGTTTACATTGTCTAACTTTTAGAATGTAGTAGTAAATGAAGGCCATTGGGCCACATTTATGAAAACTGTCTAAGTGTAAGCCTGTCTTTGTTGCCCAAACTAACCAATCAGAGCTCGGCTTCCATTCTTTAACAGCAGTATAAGAAATGAAAGCTTAGCACTGATTGGTTGCTATGGGCAATAAGGACTGTCTTATGCGTAGATAGTTTTCACAGGGGTATGGTCTTATGGTGTATTTGCGGCACGTAATTTGGAGCGAATACACATGTAACAATGGTCACATACAGAACTCATTGAGTGATGTGTAAAATCATCGTCGTCAGGCGACATCGATTCTACAACTGTATTTTAAGAGTGTACGGAAAGCGCTGGAAAAATAGTGCACAAAGCAGAAATCTGCCTTAGACCACTGTGTAAATGCGTTGTGTGAACTCACTCTAAATGAGGCCCATTGGGGCAGATTTATCAATAGTGTCTTACTCTTAGACAACGTAAAGTTAGACCAGACAGTCTTACAATGTACCACATTTATGATAGTGTTGATAAATCTGGCGCAGGTTAGAACTGTCTAGTCTAAATTTGTACCATCTTTAAGTTGGCTTACTTTTATGCCAGAAACCACGACAAAATTCTGGTGCATTTAGGCAACATCCCTTTCCTCACAAAACCACGCCCCTTGTGTGAGGCCACACCCCTTTATCGGGCGAGGCACAGAAGCGTTTGAAACTTCTAAAACACATATTAAATGTGGTGAAAAACTTGTAAGACATTATATTTGCCGCAAATTGAGCCAGAATTCTGGCACAACTGCCTTGATAAATTTGTCCCATTGTGTTTATTGGTAGAACTCCAAGACACTCACCAATAGTGTTGAGCGATTTTTATCGACAAAGTTGAAATCGGCAAGGTTTTTATGGTGATCGAAATTTCCAGATCATTCGATAATTAAGGTTAAAATCTGTGCATCATCTATTAAGATCGCGCCTTTTTCGGCGCTTCCTGTAATTTTGGCGGCCAGCAAATCAGATTACAGAATAGAGCAGGGTGAGATGTGTGTGTGCGACGTCATGACTGGGATGTGTATGGTTGCGATTGGCTGGAGAAATCACATGACCTCGTTTTACATAGAACAGCGTTTCCTGTTTCAGCCTCAGTGTCTCTCAGCGTCTCATAGGGATAGGACCTGCGCTCTGCCTGGGGCCAAACAGCTCAGCGAAATTAGTCTATTTCTGCACAGAGAAACCTCTACTATTAGCTGTGATCCTTCCAATTTAGTTAGATTAGAGATTTGAAGATTTTATGTAGTTAGCTAGAGAATTTTAAAGCAGCATCTACCACTGTAAATTCATGGCGGTGGGAGCGGGGGGGGGGGGGGGGGCCTGCGGGCGAATTTCAGACAAGCTCTATCTATAAAGAACACTGGATAAAGTTCACTAAGACTTTGTTTAGAAATTGTATTGGAATATCTTTATTATATACAGTTTGCTATTGAAATATTTCCTGGATATTGGGCAGCCGAACTTATGTTGGTACACATCATTTCTAGTAACTGCAGGTCTCTTTGTTAGCTGCAAAACTCCACTTTTATTTTCAGTATACATTTCAGATAGGTGTTCATTTTCAATTTTACCCATTACACCTGTGACTGTTGATATATCCACCTTGCAGTTAAATTACAATCCAGCAATCTTGTAGTCGCACAGGTTGTTTGTTGCCAAAACTACCGTGTATCGTACGAAAACATCACAGTGACGAGTTTTTTGACTTGTGCGCACCCAGCACTGTTCATGGTCGCTGCATCTACGTAAATCTTAAACCAGCTATTTTATATTCACCACAGGTGAATTGAAAGGTGCAAAAAATATCATTTATTATACCAAAAAAATAACAGTTACGTGTTTTTTGACTTTTGCACACCCAGCATTGTTCATTGACGCAGCATCTACGTAAATCTTAAAACAGCAATTCTATATTCACCACAGGTGAATTGAAAGGTACAAAAAATACCGTGTATCATACGAAAACATAAGACATACGTGTTTTTTGACTTTTGTGCACCCAGCTTTGTTCATTGACGCAGCTTCCACGTAAATCTTAAAACAGCAATTCTATAGTCACCACAGGTGAATTGAAAGGTGCAAAAGATACCGTGTATTATACAAAAAACATAACAGATACGTGTTTTTTGACTTTTGCGCACCCAGCTTTGTTCATTGACGCAGCTTCACGTAAATCTTAAAACAGCAATTCTATAGTCACCACAGGTGAATTGAAAGGTGCAAAAAATACCGTGTATTATACGAAAAACATAACAGTTTACAGACATAACAGACCCCTTTTTCCCGGCACTTTTTAATCTGGGGGTCAGACAGGTTTAATGGTCATACTGCGGTCCAGGACAGGTATAGTCAATGTCCAGTGAAACTAAAATGGTGGTTGAAAGACTCCTTTTTGCGGCACTTTTTAAATCTGGGGGTCATGCAGGTTTGGGGCTCATGCTGCGTTCCAGGACAGGGATATTCAATGTCCAGTTCAAGTAACATGATGGTTCAAATCATACTGCCTTCTGGCACTTTTTAATTTGTGGGTGATGCAGGTTTAAGGGTCAGGCTGTGGTACAAGACAGGGATAGTGAATGGTCTGTGACTTTTCTTCTGTGACTTTTATAACCTAAGTGTGTTGCCTAAGATGTAGCACGTATCCATTTGACTGTTGTGGATGTTAATTTCAGCTTCTCCAGCCTTGTTTGGGTGTAATAATGAAGGTGTTGTGGCTCTCCCATAGACTTTAATGGTCATCGCTCATAATCGACGCTCACTATCGAAAAACCTTATCGATAGCGGCCGACTATCGACTATCGCTCGATCTCGATAGCCAACGCAATCGCTCAACACTACTCACCAAACCTAGATTTTAGGGGAGGGGGGTTCCCTTCAGTTTTTCTGTCCTAGAGAAAGTTACAGTACACTCAATTGCACATTCATTTCTCCTCCAGTTTTCTGCGACTTTGATCTGGTTCTTGGTGCTCTGCTGACCCTCAGATTTTATGTGCATTGTGATTATTTGATAATGAATTTTCTGGGTCATGTTAGGTGACCAGAGCAGAAAAAAATATATTGTAGCAAATGTTTGCTGTAGCAACAGAAGTCTCATTGGCAGCTAGCCAGGTTAGAATATCACAATATATATCAGCTGAGTCAAAGACTACAGCAAAAACATAGTAGAAATAAACAAGCTAGCACCAGAAAGAAGAAACATAAGAACCAAACATTTATACAAGGGGGCATAAACTTATTAACAAGGGCCATCTAGCCAGGAAGCAGAAAATGTCATAGTTGGAAATGGGTTTGTAACAAAGAAATAGCGATGTCAAACAATTCAGATCAAACAAAAATATGTTAACTGTAGTAAAAAGGACAATAGTAAGGTACACAGTGTAACCATTAAAGTGCAGGAGATAGTATAGGAGCAGGCAATACTAAGCTTTTTCTAAATTGTCCAGAGGACATGTTCACTATGTATGGGCAGGGCCATCAACAAGGCAAGACAGATACTACTGCAGTATGGATGCTGGCCATGTCACAAAACAAATAGGCTCCCTACAGGGGCGTAACTAAAGGCACAGGGGCCCTGGTACCCCTCCCCTCAGGTACCTGCTCCTCATGGCTGTGGACCACTAGGTTTTAAAAGCAGATTCTCTGCTTGATGATGGCTGTGGTGTAGTATGCTGCAGAAAATGATTCCTACTTAAATAATAAAATACTGCTTACCAAACTAAGAAAATGAAGTACACCCCATATTACCTCATATACCCCCTTTTACATTCCACATCTCTTTTTTGCAGACTACATATCTTTTTACAGGCCCCTTTTCACATAAATCAATTAAGTTTGCCATTTAAAATGCTTTGAAATCATGTTTTATGTTGAAATATTTTAAGAACCATAACTTTTATTTTTCTGGTGACTGAGTTGTACAAGGATTTTTTATTTGCAGGATGAACTGACATTTTCAATACTACAATGTTGGAATACATAAGAGTTTTTGATCATTTTTTAATTTTTATTCCAATTAGTTGATCATTTTTATAATACATAGCAACTCATTCATGTACATTACTGTATTGCTATGTATTATGTCTGTGACAGGCAGCCTGACTGTGGCAGAGCATAATAAGACGTCTTAACATGGCAGATCCAGAGACCATTATTTGTCCTCCAGCTGTCAAGGCAACCATCGGCACTCTGTAATCCTTCTGTCAACCATCTAGATGCTGAGGCCGCTATTGACCGCGGTATCTTTGGGGTTAAACGCTAGGGATCGGAGCTAGCTCCAACCTCTGCTGCTGAGCCAACACTACACAAGTGCCAGCTCTGATAGCTGCATGGCTGGGTCTCTATGAGGTTAGGTAAACAGCAAGGTTGGGTATATGTTTATCTTCATCTTTGTGAGGACTACAAATTGTGAATGAATCAAGATGTCCTTCCTCTGTTTGACCCCTCACTGCTCCTGACTACTTTGCTTATTCTCCTGACATCTCATGCTTAACACAGTCACACTGACATGTTAGGATATGTAACCCTTACACTGCCACTCTGCAATAAAAGTAATTTAAAAAGTGATGCAGGGAGGGAAAGGAAGCAATGAATTGCAGGTATCGCTAAAGTGATACAAATCTGTGACAAGGTGACATGACTGGAAAAGGTGTCACTAGAGCTTAACACCAAGTTTTTGGACTTGTCCTGTAAAATGTCTGTATCACACAGAGCCCTGCTGAATATTGTAAGTAGAAATCATTACAAATCCCCCATGATTATATAAAAGTCCATTCTTAGAGACAAGGAAGGAGCGTCAAGGGTTTGACGAGTTCTTAAAATGGGACTGGGCAGTGATTATTATTATTATCATTTATTTTGGAGCGCCCTTGATTCCAGGGCACTGTACATTTCAGGCGGGTACATAAGTAACATTGGTGAAACAATTACAAAGTGACAATAAGTGACTAACAACTGGTACAGAGGGAGAGAGGTCCCTGCCCGCGAGGGCTTACAATCTACAATCTACTGATGAATAGTGAGGAATGCATGCTAGCTGCAGATACACAAATATATGTTTACATACATTTGTAGAAGTTTTTCCTAGAACCTGAATAAAATGACATTCTGGAGAAAACAGTTAATATGTATGTAGAGAGCTGCTGTATTTAAGCTAATCAAACTGTAAAATTGCTACCAGTGGATTTTTATCTACATGCCTTCAAAGGACATAGCCAGTATATTGATGCCGCTCTCTGTACATGAAGATGTATACCCACTGTTGGTTTATTCTTGGTACTATGGGCGACATGTATGAAAGGGTTTTCCACACTTTTTCTGGCGTACAATGCACCTAACTGAGCAGTCTACGATGTCTAATGCACCTAATGTATGTGTTAGGCGCATTGTTTTTTAAGACTTGACACTTTCGAAAGCGCCTAACATGAAGGGATGTTCTGGGAGCATTCTGGGGGCATTATAGAGGCATGTCGCACCACATTCGTAAGAATGGACACATATATGAATGTGATTCGGCAAAACTAGGCGCATTACTGCTCCGACAGGCAGACCTACAGTATTTCAATGTGGTCTGCCTGAGCCTGAGGAGTCGAAGTGAAGCTAGATTTGTTCTAAGGGACTAAAATGTCCAATATTTCTCAACTTACACCAGTACATTAATAAAAAGTAGTTTATTATAATTATCAAACTGTATAAAATGTAATTATTTAAATTTAATGAAAAATGTGATCATATAAAATTAATATAAAAATATATAAGGTCCCCAAAATATAGAAATATCTCCTATAAAATATATTTAAAATTCCTAAAATCTTAAACTAATTTTACATTAATTAACCCACTGATTATGTTGTTCAGATTTTTATATTTTAAATTTTTACTACATTAAATTTCAAATTTATTTTTGCTGCTCTCACCCTTTATTCTACATACAGCGAGAACCAGCACAGCACAGGTATTGCTGGGATCTGTGGTCCTCCAAGCAGGATCAGTACCATAGTTTCTATTCACTGACGTGCTATTCTAATGATTTTTCTCTTATTTCCAGCCTTTTTATAACCTTAATACTTATTTGCCTAAGTTCCGCAATGCGCCTAACACATAGGAGAGGCACGTCGAACTTTACACCATTTATGAATGCACAAAAACCACTTTCATACATCAGGCGCATTATACACTGAAAACAAGACTTGACTATTCACTTCGACGTGCCTTCCTTCATACATGTCGCCCTAGGTCTGATCAGGTGTTTCACTCTTTACTTGCGTAAAATGCGCCTAACTGAGCAGTCTACGATGTCTAATGCGCCAAAAGAATGTATTATGCACATTGTTCGTAAGACTCAACACTTTTTAATGCGCCTAACATGAAGGGCGTTTTGGGGGCATTCTGGGGGCATTCTGGGGGCACGTTGCACCACTCTCGTAATATTAGACTCATATATGAATGTGGGTCGGCAAAACGACTGCTCGAACAGGCAGACCTATTTCAATGTGGTCTGCTTGAGCCTGAGGAGTCGAAGTGGAGCTATATTTGCCATTAGGGCAAAAAATGTCCCTTATTTCTCAACATACACCAGTACAATAATGATAATAAGGGATTTTTGAGAATTATCAAACTATATAAAATAAAATTATTTAAATTTAATGAAAAATGTTATCATATAAAATTAATATTAAAACATATAATATCCCCAAAATATAAAAATATCTATTATAAAATGCATTAAAATTTAAAAGAATCTAAACCTAGTTTTACATTAAATAACCCGCTGATTTTGTTGTTCAGATTTTACCATTTTTCATTTATAATACATTAAATTTGAAATGTATTTTTACTGCTCTAACTCTTAATGCTACATACAGCAAGAGCCAGCACACCACAGGTGTTGCTGGGACATGTGGTTCACCAAGCAAGATCACTACCATGGTTTCTATTCACTGACATGCTATTCTAATGACTTTTCTTTTATTTCCAGTCTATTTATAGCCTTTATACAAGTTAGGCGCATTACTATTGCGCCTAAGTTCCATAATGCCTGCGTCGAACTTTAGACCATTTATAATCACGCAAAAACCACTTTCATACATTCAGACACATTATACACTGTCTCTCTAGCTGTATAAAATCAGGAGTCATTAAAACATAGAGAATATTATAATGGAGAAGTGATTTTAACATTCACTTAATTGAACATTACTGTATTTCTAAGTGCATAAGCCACCTTTCACTAGTATACAGTTAGATAATGGGATAAAATATACAGATTGAAATATGGAAAATAAATAGTGTGCTACTAAGGAAAATATACAGTGTGCTGATATAAATAATACAGTGTGCTAATGTAGAAAAAATACAGAAATACAGTTTGCTAATGTGGAATATATACAGTGTGCTGATCTAGATAATACAGAGTGCTAATGGGGAA
The DNA here is from genome assembly GCA_025379985.1 of Phyllomedusa bahiana. Taxonomy (NCBI): domain Eukaryota; kingdom Metazoa; phylum Chordata; class Amphibia; order Anura; family Hylidae; genus Phyllomedusa; species Phyllomedusa bahiana. Next base: position 24,331 of record JAODAL010016528.1, read on the forward strand.
AATATACAGTGTGCTCATGTGTACTAATGTGGAAAAAATACAGTATGCTAATGTGGAAAAAATACAGTGTGTTGATGTAGAAAATATACAGTATGCTAATGTAAATAATACGGTGTGCTGAAGTTGATAATACATTGTGCTAATGTGGAAAATATACAGTGTGCTAACGTAGATAATACAGTGTGCTAATGTAGAAAATATACAGTGTGCTGATGTTGATAATACAGTGTGCTAATGTAGAAAATATACAGTGTGCTGATGTTGATAATACAGTGTGCTTATGTAGAAAATATACAGTGTGCTGATGTTGATAATACAGTGTGCTAATGTAGAAAATATACAGTGTGCTGATACAGTGTGCTAATGTAGAAAATATACAGTGTGCTAATGTAAATAATACAATGTGCTGATGTTGATAATACAGTGTGCTAATGTAGAAAATATACAGTGTGCTAATGTAAAAAATACAGTGTGCTGATGTGGAAAAAATACAGTTTGCTAATGTAGATAATACAGTGTGCTAATATTGAAAATACACAGTTAGCTAATGTGGAAAATATACAGTGTGCTAATGTTGAAAATATACAGTGTGCTAATGTAGATAATACAGTGTACTAATGTAGATAATACAGTGTGCTAATGTAGAAATGTAGTGTGCTGATGTGGAGAATATACAGTGTGCTGACGTAGATAATACATTGTGCTAATGTGGAAAATATACAGTGTGCTGACGTAGATAATACAGTGTGCTAATGTAGATAATACAGTGTGCTAATGTTGAAAATACACAGTGTGCTAATGTGGAAAATATACAGTGTGCTAATGTGGAAAATATACAGTGTGCTAACATAGATAATACAGTGTACTAATGTAGAACATACTGTATGCTAATGTAGAAAACACAGTGTGCTAATGGGGAAAATATACAGTGTGCTAATGTAGAAAATAGAGTGTGCTAATGTAGAAAATATACAGTGTACTGACGTAGATAATACATTGTGCTAATGTGGAAAATATACTGTGTGCTAATGTAGATAATACAGTGTGCTTATGTAGATAATACAGTGTGCTAATGTTGAAAATACACAGTGTGCTAATATGGAAAATATACAGTGTGCTAATGTGGAAAATATACACTGTGCTGACGTAGATAATAGTGTACTAATGTAGAATATACAGTGTGCTAATGTGGCCCTGTATTTGCATTACCTAGCATCCCCACTACAAAGCACAGAGTAGCGATGGTGGTGAATACCTGCAGGTGCCACTGAAGAGCAGATAAATGAGTAGATACCAAATATTTTCATAAGGCCACATTCAGAGGCTGAAACCCCGGCACATTTTAGTGACTCTGTTATGAACACAAAAAACTGTACTTCACAAGCTTTATGTAAACTCACAGTAGATTTCCATTCTTACCCTCTGAATGTGCTCCAAAGGCTTATGTACACTGGCTTGAAGCCTATATACAAAGTGCTGTCCAACCTGTGTATTGCCATACAGGCTCAGTACTCCATAGTTTCTGCAGAAATATTATTAACTCAAAGAAATGTTCAGATTGATACATCATTGTACATAATCGACCCCGTTGTGCTTCTCTAAAAAAAGGAGGTATCCAAATGTATACAAGTGCACCCATATGAAACTTTAATACAGCTCTGTACATTGTACCATGGGGACACACTACCTATGCCCATTACTGAACATAATGAAGGTATTTTCACACAGTGCAATTTTGTCACAATTAAAAGTCCACATCAAAATAGCATTTTTTAACAGATAAACATTTAAAATAAATGTGCTTCACCTGTAAAAACCACAGATCAAATTATCTCATTGCAACACTGTGGCTAATCATGGTAAACATACATGTGGTTTTTCAGGTTGCTGTTTTGATGCAGTTTTTAACCACAACAAAACCTCAACAGTATCTGTATAATTACATTAAATATGGCCTCGTGGAAAAGAACTAAAGGTCAGGCGATTAGGGCAGATATATGTGGAGTCCTACAGAAAACTATGAATATGACACTGTCAAAATGTCAGATGACAACTTCGGCACTACTACGTCTGTATCTAACAGAAGGCCTAATAGAAATCTGAACAACTTGTTATGAGAAAATAGGATAGCGATTGATATTTATCAACATTATTTCTTAGATTAGCCCCAGTTTATGTCTAGAACCTGTCAGAACTACCACACAATTGTATTCTGCACATAGACTGCTTCCTAACAAACAATTTGTCACTTGTCACAAACCTGTTACTCGTTGTGGAGTTAATATGACTGTGTGCAATGGCCTGGAGGCAGTAGATGGTCTAGATATAGCCATGGTTACTTGATTTGTCCTGCGACTTGGCTTTTCAAGTCCCTGAAATAATATAAATTCCTCAGCCGGGTGTATCCATGAAGAGTCCACAGCAAATGTGTTGTTGAGAAAAATCTGTCAAACATAGACAAAAACATTGTTACAAGCTATATATAGAAACACATGTAGAATCTACCCTTATGTCTCTGATTGCAGCACCTTACCGCAACAATTGAGTACATTGATTAATACTGCCTCCACCTATAGCTTTGGCTGAATGGCCATTTTATCATTGTGTTAAAGACTAGTGTTGAGCGATTGCGTTGGCTATCGAGATCGATCGATAGTCGATAGTCGGCCGCTATCGATAAGGTTTTTCGATAGTGAGCATCGATTATGAGCGATTACCATTAAAGTCTATGGGAGAGCAACAACACCTTCATTATTACACCCAAACAAGGCTGGAGAAGCTGAAATTAACATCCACAACAGTCAAATGGATACGTGCTACATCTTAGGCAACACACTTAGGTTATAAAAGTCACAGAACCTTTCAATTGACCTTTGGTGAATATAGAATTGCTGTTTTAAGATTTACGTGGATGCTGCGTCAATGAACAAACCTGGGTGTGCAAAAGTCAAAAAACACGTAACTGTTATGTTTTGGTATAATAAACGGTATTTTTTTGCACCTTTCAATTCACCTGTGGTGAATATAGAATTGCTGTTTTAAGATTTAACGTGGATGCTGCGTCAATGAACAATGACGGGTGGCGCAAAAGTAAAAAAACACGTAACTGTGATGTTTTCGTATATACACGGGTATGTTTTGGCAACAAACAACCGTGCTGACTACAAGATTGCTGGATTGTAATTTAACTGCAAGGTGGATATATTTAACAGTCACGGGTTTGTATAATGGGTAAAATTAAAATGAACCATATCTGAAATGTTTAACTGATAATAAAAGTGGAGTTTTGCAGCTAACAAAGAGACCCAGTTACTAAGAAATGATGTGTATCCAATATAAGTTCAGGCTGCCAATTATCTAGCAAATATCTCAATACAAAACTTTTAATAATAAAGAAATCCCACTACAATGTCTACACTAAGTCTTGGTGAACTTTATCCAGTGTTCTTTATAGATAGAGCTTGTCTGTGTTCGCCCGCGGGGCCCCCCCTCCTGCTCCCCCCGCCGTGAATTTACAGCGGTAGATGCTGCTTTAAAATTCTTTGCTAACTACATAAATCTTCAAATCTCTAATATAACTAAATATAACTAATAGTAGAGGTTTCTCTGTGCAGAAATAGACTAATTTCGCTGAGCTGTTTGGCCACATGCAGAGCGCAGGTCCTATCCCTATGAGACGCTGAGAGACACTGAGGCTGAAACAGGAAACGCTGTTCTATGTAAAATGAGGTCATGTGATTTTTCCAGCCAATCGCAACCATACACATCCCAGTCATGACGTCGCACACACATCTCACCCTGCTCTATTCTGTAATCTGATTTGCTGGCCGGCAAAATTACAGGAAGCGCCGAAAAAGGCACGATCTTAATAGATGATGCTCAGATTTTAACCTTAATTATCGCATGATCTGGAAATTTCGATCACCATAAAAACCTTGCCGATTTCAACTTTGTCGATAAATATCGCTCAACACTATTAAAGACTACTCACAGTAACAGAAAGTATTATCAATAATGTAATAAATTTTTTCTATAAGGTGCACAGACTTGTTGATTTCTATAAGAGTTTACAATATACTTGCTCAGCTGTATTCAGACCTTCCAAAAAATTGCATTGTAACCTTAAATTAAAAAAATCTGGCCTCAAAATGTTTCCCTTTTCACTGTCTTTTAAACAGCAGTCAATTACTGTGTTCTGGGACTAAATAGTTAACTTTGAAAAACTATGGTTTGTCCCACGGCAGGGTTTTCAGTCAGTTTTACAGACTGTTTTCGGATTTGAAAACCATCTGTAAACCAACAGTCAACCTTTTACATTGATTTTAATAGAAAATCCATGCAGCAGTCCTTTAAATGGACTTTCCACTGGACGGTTTTTTATACTACCGGCAGTCCAAAAAACTTAGAACATGTTAATTCTTCTGCCCGGTTTTCGGGCAGAACATGAACATGTGGGTGTAAAGAGAAGCGGCTTCAATCTGCAAACTGTGAATAGAAGCCGTTCCACTACGTGCCAAGAAAAGACAAAATACCGGTCGGAAAATCCGACTGGTATTTTTCTTTGCCGTGTGAACGCACCCTTAGGTTAATACTTCTTCTTCCTAATTATCCCACCTATATTCTATAAATACTTTTGACATTTATTATGGCAATTTGCACCAAAATACTAGTGTAAATACTTTACATCAAATTTAAGTATCTTAGACAGTTTCTAGACACTTTTGTGGCCTATCAAACAAAAGTGTCATGACTTCAATGAAAGGGGTTGTGCCTTAGGCCGTGTTCACACGGCTTATTCCCGACGGATTTGTGAGCTGTATTGAGCTCACAAATCCGCCGTGAATAAGGGGCGGGACGTGGGCGGGACCGGAGCACGGCGGGGGCGCCGCTCCCGGGCCCCATAGACAATGCATTATCTACGGCGCGTACACGCCGTAAATAATGTGCATGTCACTTTCTCCTCCCCGCGGCGGATTCGCTGAGCGGGGAGGAGCGACGGATTCCACTGTTCTCTATGAGTACTGTGGATTACCGTAATTGCTGCCGCGGATTGGCGCCGTACTGCAGCGCAAATTGGCGCGCAGTACGGCGCCAATCCGCGGCAAAATAAGCCGTGTAAACGAGGCCTTAGTGTGCGCCACCCTTCACCAAATATTTGGAGCAACTAGAGGCATAAGGCAAGCCAACTGATAGAAGATCTAAATTTAGACCTGACAGTCTAAACATTCGCCACATTTATCAACACTATTATAAATATGGTGCAGTTAAAGACTGTCTAATCTTGGTTTACACTGTGTAAATATTAAACATCATTGATAAATCTGCACTATTGAGTACAGAAACTGAACTTGCCAACATTTAAAGTCGGGACATTTAACCCGCTGCCCTGTAATGACTGGAAATGCCTTTAACTCACTTTTACACCCTTTTTTACAGTTTTTTTTACTGGTCTGCAAGGTTGAACTTATCGGTTCCTGTCACCTTTGTTCCCTATTGCATTTACCTGTCGCCTCTGGTTCTATAGTACACACATTAGGGTGTTGTCAGAGTGCGAGCACTGTGGGACTAAAGGGGATTGTCAAGTTAAGATAATCGCAATGATCATCAGAATTAGAACTATGTTTATGGTTAGGGTCAGAGTGAAACAATTTGAAACCAAAATTATTTCATAAGTTCAGTTGTACCAGTATCGATTCGAGCGTTCTTTTCTTTCATTAAAACTGAACAGATCCTCTTTCGGAATTGTTGGCAGTCCATGTGTCTATTTCCATGGATTTTTTTTTTATCTGTTTAGCCATGCAGCAAAACAATTTGACCTTCTCTATGTCAATGAAAGTGATTCTCAGATGTTGTACTCTTGATTGCTTTATTTTAATCTATTCCTTATACGGAAAAGATCTATAGAAAATCTAAGTGGCAGCTGTAAAGTCTGCTGTATTTAAGTAATAAACTTTACGCTAGCCAGCCAGCTGCATGCAGTTCACATAGAAGCAGGTTTGTATAAAATGCTCTTCTCTCCATCTACATGCAGAGTTTTTGGCATTTTAATCAATTGTGAACACTGGAATAAAATAATGACCTTGAGATGCCCTAAATCATGTAGAAAAGTGTCAAAGCCCTCTTGAAAATCCACAGTAGGCCTTTTAAGGTTAATTTTCATAGTGGCTAACGGACTGTTAAACACTGAGCTAATACACATTGCCATCAATAAGTACCAATTTCACCCAGCAGGAATGTGCTGTATATTAATGAAATGTCATGATAAGGCCCAATGTATGTTTATGCTGTTTACAAGACCATTTAAGCATATTTAATAAGATTAATGGCTTGTATGAAACTAAAGTATAATCATTTTAAGCTGTTTTTTTCTACAATTAATGAGAGATGAAGAATATGAATGGATTCTGGGCCTAATAAATTAATTCTGTTTATCTTCTCCCTGAGAACTAAAACGTGCAGTTTTTTGCATGATATGCAATTAGCCATGTTCTGTCTCAAAATGTCATAAGGCATTATTTACACATATGCGAACAGGGACAAAATCTTCTTTTATTATGACCATAAGTAGTTGTTTGTTTACCAAAGTCGAATTAATTATCTTAAGTATCTTTATAGGGGTTAGAATTTCTTTTTACAGTCACAGAGCTTAAATGCAGCATTCTGACATTTTTATCACCAAAATCAAAACCATGTCCACTTGTCCGATAATACCAGCAATTGACCACTGCATGCACCATGTCTCATTTAAGTCTATTTAAGACTACTCTGCACTACACAGTGTGCTTGGTGGCGTTAATTCAGAGAGGAATTAACTGAATTTGTTAACTATACCTTTTGAATGTATATTGAAATGTCTTACATAAACCATTTTTAAATATTAAAATTGTGGCTACCTGCAACTGCCACTAGAGGGAGCTTAGAAGTATATGGAAGACATACATTTTTTGTTCAATGGAAGCTAAATCTAAGTCACATGTAATAAGTGTTGGTAACTGTTTTTTTTTGCTATTGGAAGCAATAACAAGAAGCTGCCCAACAGAAAAATAAATCCCTGACTCTACTAAGGTATTTTGAGAATGTTTAACAAAATTCTAAATGCATTTAAATTTAAAAAATATGGTAGGAATGAAAAAAAAGAGCCAACAGGTTTCTGACATAGCGGTTCTTGGCAACATTATTTTTTGTGTCCCCACTTTCCAACAGCCATTAACTTTTTTATTTCTGCATCAACACAGAGTACAATGGGAAAAAACACAACTGTGCCTTTTTTTTCAAAGTTAAATTTTGTGGGGGTTCACCCTTCAGTACAAATGACTGCATGGTGAACATGACTTTAACTTCATACTGTGGGTCAGCATATTTCCTGTAATACCAAATTCTTTATTAACTGAGACCAATAGCGGTTTTATTTTCATCTACAAATTTGTGTTGGGCTCATTTTTTGTTGGTTGAAGTGTAGTTTGTATTGATACCGTATTTGTATAAATTCGCCTTATTTGTCACGGTTTTGGAGAGCCAAAGTGACCACCGGCTATGATGAAAATTAGTAGCCATCCCGTGATCCTATCAATTGCTGATTAAGTGACAACGGGTAGCATTCCTCTCCTAATTAACTACTTGGATGCCACAGTCAAGCTGAGCAAAAAACCTAAGTAGTTCTACTAACAGCAGGCAACTACTGTGTATTGAGAGGGCTTAGTTCCTTAACTCACTCCATACATTATTCCAACATATATTATATTATTTTATATTATATTAAATTATATTATGATGTATGTCTACATTAGGGAAGTAGTTAGCTGGTATACAGGGTGGACACTGCACATACTACATTTTTAGTATACATTATTTTTTCAAGAGTCTGATTAATGTATTAAACACAATGTCATGTGACTTTAAGCTTAGTGCTAAGACATTATAGATTGACTTGTTGCTAGGCATAAACTGAAAGCTTGCTTATTATATTGGGTTGTCAGGCAGCAAATTCCTAGCAATAAGTCTGTTTCAACTACTATACATTACAAAGCTATGCAACTCAAGGCTGCATTGGCAGTAAGCAGAAGGCAGGGCAATTTTTCCATCTATTTTTAAACTTTTACTATAACATTGGTCTTGCTTCACACATGACAAAAGTGAGCTGTACCACATATTCTCTAGGGCATATATACATCAGTAAAAGTTCCCAACATAAACCTGCAAAGGAAGTTTCTGCCTTATGCTATTGTATAGGGACATACTGGCATAAGTCGCCTTTGGGTCCCAATTACAAAAATGTATTCTGAACAGGATAGGTTATTGTGCAAAATGCCTCTGTAGAGGGGGGGGGGGTATAGTCTGCAACACAGTTCTATATAGTGAAAAAAAGAAATAATACCAGTCTGGCAGATGTCAGGACACTCCTTTGGCAACTGTTGGATGAACAGAATCTTATGGCTCCATGAGGTCGATATGCTCTAAATGGCATTCATGGACAAGGGTTAACTTAAAAGGACAATCCCTTTAAAATTACTTGTCAATATTTAGGCATATGTATTTGTGGCCTCCTACATTCACAAATGAATGAGCAAATTCTGAATAACAAGAATATCAAGAATGTACTAAATTGATATTGAAAGATTTTAATCCTTTGAGGTAATAGAATGTATGAAGTGCCAACATAGGACTGACTTGTGATTAACCAGACTCTGTTTAATAAAAACAAATCTTGAGACATTTCTTCTAAGTATCATTATTAGGATTCAATGGAAAGATTTACTTTCTTCTGTAATCAGTAATCTTTTTAGAAGACCAAAACTGGACACGACTGGACATTGATTTTCTTTTTCTGCACGCACGGCTAGAGAGTCTTAAATTTAGTAAGCAAAGCATGAAATGTTCCAGGACTGAAGTTGTTGTATATTTTCATCTTCCTATTTTCTTTCACCAAGGTCTTCTCCAGTGGGATTACGAGCCCTCATTGTTCCATTTAAAATATATAGTGTTGCTGTCATATCTACACATTGTCTCTAAGCTGTATATATAATAATTTAAAGGAAAGGCTATGTGATACATTCAACCAGGAGGAAGGATACCAGTGTAATATTAGCCAATCCCAACGTACATTGGAGCTATTAAATAATTTTTAAAATTGTTTTTTCAGCAATTTTTTAAATTAAAAACATATCATTTTAAATTTAAATTCCCTTTCTCTATAGAACGGCATTTAAAAAGGGGAAAGCAGCAAAGAAAAATTAGATTCCTTTGACCAGAATTAGAAAAAAAAACATTATTTTATAGAAAAAGTGCCACTGTTGTCTGCGGGTTGTGTGTGGTATTGCAGTACGCTACCATTGAATGGGGATGAGTTGTAATACCAGACACAGCCTTTGACTAAAGACTTACAGGAGTATTCACATTGCATTGATTAGCTTTAAACATGTAGGAAAAGGTAAATAAGTATTATAACCAAACATATTGATGTCCCAATTTTGCTTCATTTCACAGAGTAGTTCTTATTACCTGCTGGTTTTCCCCAAAATTTTTACAAAATGTCAGGGGCTGGGGACCTCACCCTTGCTCTGTTCTTTGCGGGGCTGAACCTGTTTCTCACTCCCTGATAATATTTTTCTATGGAAAAAAAATTTTAAACCCCTTTTTGTTATGGCCTGGGGCAGCCCTTGGGGAAACCTTCCTTACAGTCTGCGTAGCACCCGGGGTTTTAAAGTAAAAGTGTAATTATATGAAAAAATAAAAAGGGGATTGCAGGTAACTGTGTTTCTAGGCAGCAAGTTTTTTTTCCTTCAGTTGAAAACTTCCTGTTTTTGACGAAAACCCGCTCGCTAGGGTCCCTTCACATATTTAATTTTTTCCAAAACCTTTCCCAAAAAATTTTAATAATGGAAAGAGAGACAAAGTAGGTGGAGCTAACAGCAGGATGTTTTTATAAGCTCCACCTACAGCCATAGCCAAAACCCCCAAACCAAAGCACAGAGGGGATTTTTTCAGCTTTTACTAACCCCTTTTCCCAAAACGGGCCCGGGTTTTAGAGGGAATGAGGGAGGCGTTTTGGGAAAAAAAAAGTGCCCCAGTTTTTAATCAAGGAAAACTTTCCCCATCCCAGTTTATGTAAAGAAAAGAAAGGTGGTAAAACCTTCCCAGAAAAGGCTGTTTAGCCAGAGGGGGGGGGGGGTGGTAGGTGTATACAGGGTAACAGTAATATAATAAAAATATTATAAAAATAGATGTCAAGGAAATTTTTGCTAAGAAAAAACAAAGGGACAATGAATGATACTTTTAACGGCTCGCAGTAGTGGACCCACTGGCCCCACCAAAAGCGTTTGGTATTAGAAATTTCCCAGGGAGGGGAAATTAAGTGGGTCACGGTTTTCCCCCGGGGCCCGCCCCCAAAGTGGGGGGGATTGCTGTGGCGGGGGGGATTTTCGGGGTCGTTTCCCAGGCGTGACCTTGTTTCCGGTGGCGGGCCCAAGGTATTAGCATGGTAAAATTTTGTGGGGCAGGCTCGGAGTTGGGGACAGGCAATAAAGTCAGGACAAGCGGCAAAAGGTTCGTGGTCGAGGGTCGGAGGCAAGAAGGTACGGTACACGGTAATCAGAACCAGACTCAGGAAATGCTTTCTCAGTAGGCAGTAAGGCACTAAAGATCCGGCAGGGTAACCAGGAAGAGGCAGGCTTAAATAGGGGCAGCGACCAGCAATAATGAATTACTGGCGTGCTGGCCCTTTAAATTCAACACTGCCGGTGCGCACGCCCTAGGGAGCGGGGCCGTGCACCGCGGGACAGAGACTACAGCAGGAGTGTGGCCGGGTAAGTTTGCAGGGGAACCTCCTCAGGCATGAGCGCACCCGCGACCCGACATGTGGGTTGCGGCGCCGCTCAGTAAAGGGGGCACGGATGCGCCTGCGACCCGGGATGGGGGTGCAGGGGCATCCGTGACAGATACATGATGAAGCATGGATAATAATAACAACATAACAATATTATAACTGCACCCATGCCACATTAGTTTGCATTCAAATACATGTACTTTAAATTTCAAAACACAACTGCAAAAGCATGATGTATATGCAAAATTGTCATGTTGATATTATGCAGATTTTAATCACGTACCATCGCAGCGTCACATACTATCCTCCTCATCAGATATCTCAGTCCCCGTCATGTGACAACTGCCTGCTATTATACTGTACACTAATGAACCCCTTATCAGCAGCACAGTATATGAAGTATAGTAGCAGGCACATAATAAGCAAGGGTTATTGGTTGGTCTTTCAGACGATTTGCGGTTTTACAAACTGTCTGCAAACTGACATGCATTGCTCCCCCATCGACTTTAATAGAAAATCCGTGCAGCAGACCTCATTGCATGGATTTTCCACCGGACGTTTTTTTTTACGGCACCGGAGTAACGAAAAACTTTGAATATGTTCATTCTTCCGCATAGTTTTTGGGCAGAACATGAAATGTGAATGTGAAGGAGGACGGCTTGAATCCGCAAACCACAGACAACAGGCGTCCCCCTGCGTGGCAAAAAAAGACTAACTACCGGTCGGGAAATCCAACCGGCATTTGGTCTTTGCTGGACAGAAGAATAAACATGTTCTAAGTTTTTCGGACTGCCAGCAGTGTGAAAAACCATCTGGAGGAAAATCCGTGCAGTGGGGACTGCCGAACAGATATTTTATTTAATTCTATGGGGGAGCATTGCATATTGGTTTTCAGACGGTTTGTAAAACTGCAAATCGTCTGCAAAACCGTTCAATAACCCTTGTCGTGGAGACAAGGGAGATTTAGTGCAGCACAGTATAGTTATAGTTATTGTGCTTCACTGAATCTCCCTTATAACCTGCCTGCTTCTAAACTTTCTTTAGGACCCAGCAGGAAGACAGCAGATATCTGATGCTAGATCTACACACAAAGGACTTGAGCTGACCCTATTACTGGTAGTAAGGTGCTACAGTTAAGACAATTGAGTCTACACAGTGACTCGCCCATTTCTGTACTTGGGAGCAGCCAGGCAGAAGCAAGCCAGACAGCTTTGACTGTGTGTTTCTGTGGGGCAGAGGCTCCAACTTTCTAGCAGAACAGTGGGGTGGGGGGTTGCCATACTACTGAGGAGTGTGAAAGTCAGGACTTCTCCCAGCTGTCCCAGGACAGCTGGACATTGCTGGCAAATCGGGAATGTCCTGCCGAAATCGGGACGGTTGGGAGGTATGACGTCCCTCTAACAGGCACAGCTAGGAATAGGAGATAGCAGAGCTGAGATGTCAATAGATACTGTACTCCTGTCCACAGTCTGCACAGGAAGTGTGAGGCTGAAGAGGTGGTGAAGACAAGTGTTACTTCATGGAAAAATCATTTAAGTTGCCATTGCAAAACTATTAGATGAAAAAAAGGCCATTCATACCATTTTTTATTCTCTGAAGAATGTGAGCACAGGAAATGAAGCAATGTACTTTAAGTGTTTGCTATATAAATTATTTACAACATACAGCAGGAATTGGGGCCTCCAGTTGTGTTAATTATATCACACCCTTCTATACTACATTTGGGATACCCTACAGCATTACCCTTCACTCTTTCAACTATGACTTGTTTTCTAACACTGTTGTGCAGTCAAAGCACTCTTCAGTTAACAAAGTCTTGAGAAAGAAGGAAACATTGAAACAGAATTTGAGCCTGCCTGGTCACATGACAAAGGATACAAAAGAAGAGTGAGGACATGAAATTATTGCCATTATGAGGTATTCAGGATAAAAAAAATGAAAGTTATAGTTACCTTGCAGTTAGGTGTTTTCTTTTCGACCCAACATTTTCCTGCATGAGGAGGGATGGTCGATGTGTAAACATGTGGAAAAAAAGGAATAATCTCAACACTTGAAGATGGTGAAAATCCAAATGCAGGGGAATGACCACCAACCCACTGTGAAAGGAAACATGTAACATTAGCAATATAACATAAAATACAAGAATAATAATGCAACAGTTGTCTTGTCGTTTCAACATGATAAGCCTCTGGTCAGAGCTCCACTTCTAGCTATTTTCTATGGCTAAAATGAAACTTGGAACTGATTTGTTTTGAGAATTTGTTTTGTCAAAAATTGTCTCAGAATTCATGTGCTAAGATGTGTTCTTTTTTCTTCTACCACATTGAAGTTTAAGGAAAGACTCAGGGTGACATGTATGTACAGGGCTGGCGTCTTTTCATCCCGAGAACTAGCTCAGACCCGTTCGCTATATTTTTAACCAAGCGCACTCCAATATCAAGCGCATTATGCAGAACTTTGTAATGCGCCTGAGATCGGGGGGCATGCTGGAGGCGTGTCACGCTACAACCGTATGAATCTACTCATTTATAGCTTCAGTACGACAAATCCAGGCGCATTACTGCTGGAACAGGTAAATCACTTTAAAACTGGTTGACCTGAGCCTGATGTGTCGTTTTTGCTGATTTATGACCCGCAATAGAGCAGGTTCATAGATTCAAGTGTATTCTACACTTCTATTGTGTGCAATAAAATTGGTGTCTGGTGTCTGGTGACTTAGGGCGACATGTTCCATAAAGGCTGTGTCATTTTTTTGGTGTATTTTGCACCAAAAAAACTGTTGACGCCCTATTCTCTATATAAATGAACTGTCGTACACCAAAACTAGGCACATTTAATGACAGGAACGGACACTTTTAAATACGCCTAAATTAGGTGCATGAAATATGCAGGTAATGATATGCAATACACCATTTCTTTTGCTATGTGCCTAAATTAGGCGCCTCAAACGTGCTATGCAAGGTATACCAGACGCCAGATTTTTGACAGGTTCATTCATTCAGGGGCCCTATACACTCATATAATGCGCCTTAAAACTGGCATGGCGGCGTCTCTATGACAAGTCGCCCTTAGTGACCTGCCTTTAGTTCATTCATAAAGCAGAGATTTTTGCCAATCAGGCTATGGATATTCATTTATTCTCCATTTTCCTAGAGCCCTAAGAGTAAATTTTACTCTTTGTATTCTGCCGTTGAAAACCATGCTTGATGATACAGTTTTCAACGATTATTTACTCGGTATTGCATGTGGATTTAGGTTGTTTTTTTTTACTCATGGTTTACAGTTAGAAATGAGCTTCATTATTTTCTATGTGGCTTTTGGATGTGGATCCACCTTAAACACCAAATACAAATGTTTAGGAAGCTTTTTACACAGGGTTTTAAGACATCCCAATTGATATAAATAGTATTTCAATGAGGAATATGACCAACAAATGAATGTTTTAGGGCTACGACAAAAAAGGACCGCTGAAAATATACGTTGTATGAACTAGAACACTTATTTTCTATTGATGTCAATGGGGATGGTTTACTTTTGGTTTTAGATGAGTATTTCAAGCCTAAATCCGCATGGATACCAATTTGAAATAAATGTCTTATGGATTTATCCTAAGGATGACATGTATGAATGGGGCTGTGACAGTTTTTTTATCTACTTTGAGCCAAAAAGAATGTTTGAATAAGTGCACTCCAAATTTTGGTGTGATAAGTGCCTTGTTATGCACCAAAGATATTTTTTAATGTGCCAAAGATTTGGTGGGCATTCTGGGGCCATCACATCACATTCATAGACATAGACACATTTATGATTCTTTGATGCCAAATCTAGGCTCAGAACATTTAAAACAGCCAGAACAAGTTAACGGTGGTCTGCCTCAGCCAGACGTGTCGTATTGGCACCACAATGCTCCTATATGTATGAACTGCAGGTGGACAGGTTCATACCTTCTGGCGCATCCTACACTACCTTAAAGAGAACGTGTCACATAGATTATGCCCCCCTTGTTGAGGGCAGAACAAGCTAGTGTCAGACTGTCATAATGTTTCCAGCGCGGTGTCCCTTATGCTGTAAGATGCTGTAGTTTTCGTGTAGCCAGAAGAGTCATTCAAAGAGTCAGTTTTTTTGAAACCCAGCCCATCTGAGGCTAGCCCCGCCCACCTCAACTGATAAACCTATTACTTTGAATAGGTAGAAACATGTGAATAGCTGTCAGTGAGTGAGGCTAGCATTTGGTGGGCGGGGGCTAACATCTCATGAATAAGATTTAAGAGGTAAATGCTCTAAAACTGCTGCATCTTACAGAATAAGGGACACAGTGCTGGAAACAGCATATCTGACACTAGCTTGTTCTTTCCTCAGCAAAGGGGGCATAATCTATGTGACAGGTTCCCTTTAAAGTGATTTAGAACTGACCTGTCAGTGCCAATGTTCATACATGTTGTCCAAAGTCTTTATTTTTTTTTATAAACATAGCAATATGAGGGCTTGTGTTTTTTTTTTGGTCAATTTATATTTGTAATGTACCATCTGATTATCATACAATATTCTTGAGAAAAATCGTAATAATCTCCAGCAACAAAGGAAAAATTATCCAAAACATAACTTTAAAAGTTAAAATTCCATGTCTCCAAAATCCCTGATGTGTTTCGAGTAGAAAACCTCTTTCTTGGTTTCCGCTTCAAATGCTCTAGTGATTTTGAAGCCATGGAATTCTAACCTTCTTATAGTAAAATTATGTTTAGATAATTTTTCCTTTTTTCTTTGTTGCTGGAGATTACTATTACTTTTTCTCAAGAATATTTCTGCTGCCTGACGTCAGACAGTGCTCCCTCCATGGCACCAAAAACCATATATGGACACTGCAATCCCAAACAGGAACCCCAAGGGTTCCTGGTGAGCACCAATCATTCTTTTCATTTTTTTTTTTTTTTTCATTTATTATAATACAACATATAGGAAACCAAAACAAACACCTTTGTGGGGTTTGTGCTTTTATGGAGGTAACTGTATAGTATAAATAACTTTTTTTACTTTACTCTGTGAGACAAAATAATTCTCACAATCCCAAATGTATACAGTTTCTATCATGTTTTACTACTTGAAAGACCAATAACTAATTTTTCCACCATTTCAGGGCTTATTTGCAAAGTGGACTGTAGTTTCTTTTAGTATAATTTTGGAATACATTACATTGATTACTTTTATTTCACCTGACGCTAGTTAGTTACTTCTGGTCTCTATAAAGTTGAATATGGCAGAGGATACAGTAAGGTACTGCTTAATTCTGATATGTCCAGTTGTTGTTTCTTGAAATCTTTTGTCTAGTCTAATTGTGCCAAGTTCTAGTATATTGTTGTATTTTGTTTAAGTTTTGTTTAGCCACATTATAGAGTTTTTAGTTCTTGAGAATATCAGTTTGGTGTTTGTCTAGTTTCTGCTGGACCCTGCTCAGGAAGTCACTGGTTTCTATAGCTGTTTGCTGTGTTAGGGTCAGTTGTAGCTTAGGGACATTTCTTAGGGAAAATATTAAGGTCAGTTTTAGGGATAGAGGTTCCGGTGTTAGGGACATTCATAAGTCAAGGTTAAGGAAAACATTTTGAGATAGTAAGCTTAGGTCAGTTAATCTCTCTGGAGTGAATCAAATGGGATTATTGTCCATTTGCACCATCATCATCATCCACCTGCAGTCTGTTTGCTGAATCATCTAGTGGTGAGTTCTTCTTCATTTGTTGATACACACTTTGTACTACTATTTTTTGCGGCTGCTGGTTTTCTTCTATGTTTGGCCCTTTGTTCTTTGGGGTTCACTAGAATTGTTAAAATACTGTACCGTTACCACACTTCTACTGCAACTTGCCATAGGTGCAGTAACATAGATGACGTAATGGCCTTCGCTAAGTGACAGACACTCCTCCTCCTGTATAACAGCTTAGATGTCGTGATCATAAAATCAGATTTATCTGCTGTTGATGGTGGTTGCCAGTCCCAACTGACAGTCAGCAACTGTTGTGTCTGGAGTGGGCTCAGATCCTGGACTATGAGTTATGAAGAAATGCCAACACTGGGTTGCCAAGGACAGCTATTATTAACCAGGCAAGAATGGGACCATTGTTGAACTGTGCAACAGATTCATTCTTCAACATACAATATTTAATTACACTTCCATATTTAATACCCTTTCTGAATTTATGTTACTGATGTTACTGTTATTAATATGAGCCTTAATGCCTTTATTTGCTAGAGATTAATGGGATATAACTTATTCCTTTGTAAACCCTAAATTTGTGTTGTGGTTCTGTCCAGTTTTGGCAACATGGTGGTGTGGCCACAAGGCCATTGGGTAGGGAGCAGAGTTAAGTATGTGAAACCTTCTACTGGACCCCATTTGGTATGAATGGTGGTAGGTGACCAATTCCAGCATAAACAGTTGTGTTGTTGCATGGTTAAAGGGAACCTGTCACATAGGTTATGCCCCCCTTGCTGAGGGCAGCACAAGCTAGTGACAGACCTGCTGTTTCCAGCGCTGTGTCCCTTATTCTGTAAGATGCAGCAGTTTTAGAGCATTTACCCCTCAAATCTTATTCATGAGCAGGTGTTAGCTCCACCCACCAAGGGCCAGCCCCGCCCACTGACAGTTATTCACATGTTTCTACCTATTCAAAGTAATAGGTTTGTCAGTTGAGGAGGGCGGGGCTAGCCTCAGGTGGGAGGGGTTTGAAAAAAACAGACACTCTGAAGGACTCTTCGTATGACTTTTCTGGCTGAAAACTGCAGATTTGAGCATTAAATACATGAAAACTACAGAATCTTACAGAATAAGAGACACAGCGCTGGAAACAGCATGCCTGACACTACCTTGTTCTGTCCTCAGCCAGGGGGGCAAAAACTATGTTCTCTTTAAGAAGAAAATACAAGATGTTGTGACAAGTAAGGAAGAGTTCTCCGCCCTTGTGAGGAGATGATTAAACTGGAGTTAAGCACCCGTAAGACTAGTAGGTGAACCTGTTGTATCCTGCTGTGGCTGCGGAGAAGCATGTAGTGGGACTACTTGGGTCATGGATATAGTGATTCCTGATAGCTACAGTAGCAGGTGAGAAAGATAAAGCCAATATACACCTATTTTATTTGTGACATCTGGGACAACTGTGACAGTAGTGACATGTTGAGTGACACCAGTAGTTTTAGTGTCTTCCATGTGAGCAGTACTACTGGTACAATCAAGAGAAGCAGAGTATTTGCCCTGATGAGGAGTTAATAATTTGGAAACATAAACAGGTAGAACAAAAGAAGAGCAAGAGCAGAGTAAGAGCACCAGACCCGTGCCTCAGGCGGTAGAGACATTATTGCTGGTGTGTGGCTTAGAGATATTGCTACAAGTGTGAGACACACTGTTAGTTAATGTTGCCTTTAAAGAACTGTGTCTCTCAATGAGTCATGCCAAGATTGTGCATCTGTTAACCGTTGCTGCCACAATTTAATGCCTAGATCCCTTTTACCTTCGGTGTAACCATCAGAATAAACCTACATGGTCCGACAGACCTAGAGCCAACTGATGCGGTGCACTTTTCTCAGTGGAGTCTGCCATGCTGAATGTCCTCAAGATTAATACAACTAATGGACTGCGTAGAGAGACTCTGGGTGGCTCTCTTGCACCAGGATCCTGCAACCATCTGTTATAAATGGCCTTGAACTAGTGCTAACTATGCTACTGTGCTACTTATGAGACAGCAAAATAACAAAATCTCATATGATATAGTAACTTCAGAATAAGAAACTTTGAATGGTACGGGAACCAATTAATAATGTTAAAAAATGGGTTACAACAAAAGATATGCAGTACATAACTGATGAACCAAACTTTTGTTTTAAAAAAAAGCATAAAAAACATGGAGCTGGACTTTGGGTTTTACATGCATCTGCAATGCCTCTTCAGGTCTATGGTCCTGAAGACTATGAGCACACAGCGGCCACTGCCCAGAAGGTACAATGGGGTCATTGTTGACCTTTGCAAGAGCCCATGCTTCCTTGATAGGGGCATTACATACTCTACCAATGAAATTTTTTGTGCCGCGATTAGCGCAAATCTTGGCACATAGCATATCATTAGAAGCGTATTTAATGCCCCTATCGAGGCACATCGCGCACGGAGGCGCATAGCTTATCATTACAAGTATCTGAAATGCGCCTAACACATACTTGTAAAATGTGAAATGTGCCTAGCACATATACACTTGTAATTATGTGCTATGTGCCTCAAGAGGCTCATTTCGATATGGAGGCGCACAGCGCATCATTTTTGGGCCCAATGTGTCAGTCCCGGCATATAATGCGCCTATTTTTGGTATACGACAGTTAATTTACATCCAAAATATGGCGTCAAAAGCATTTTTAGCGCAATATTAATAAAAAAAAAAAAACTGCCGTTGGAGTGTTGGGAAATGTCGCCCTATGTTCCTGTGTTTCGTCTCTGGGTGCCATGAGGCAATGAAGTAGGGAGTAAACGGGTAGCATAGGTCTGGACTGTAACTTGTAACTGCAGAACTGTAATTTGTATGTATTGTGACAGATAACCACCCTGTAGACTAGTTCCTGTGTCTGCATATAACTGGTCATTCCTGACAGTGTGCTTTGTTGCATAGTTGCGCAGTGAAAGGTTGCGATAAGTGAAAGATTGACCTGTGTGACGAGATGATCCTGGCAAAGTGGCGACTGTGACATCATTATCTGAATTATTTATATACTAAGACATTATAATAAACATTACTCCTGTTTTATGGCATCATTGTGTACATTCATTCTGTACTGTATCATCATTTGTAGCATTATTTCTGCACTGGGACATCATTATATGCATTATTTCTGCACTGGGACATAACTATCAGTATTATGGGCAGTTTTCCTGTATTATGATTTCATTATGTGCATTATTCCTCTACTTTGACATAATTATCTGTGTTATTCTAGTACTGCAACATTATTATCTGCATTATTTCTGAGTGATTTTGTTGCATGTACTACTGTATTTTTGTGTGCATTATTTCACTACCGTGACCTTATTATCTGCACAGTATTTGAGATGTTACGTTGTTTAGTGGATCTTTCCTATCCTGTAATATCCCAATATGCATTATATCTACTGTGTGCATTATTCCTATGCACTGGGAAAAGACACATAGACAAAAGAAAAACTCTGTAAGATCTCTATCTCTGAAATGAAGCAAAATTGGAACAACAATATATTTGGTAATAGCCTTTATTTACCTTTGGCTACATGTTTAAAGCCTTTAGCCTCTTAGTAACCGGCCACTGTTAACAGAGGGAGTTCGTGGCTCCCAACACCGCAACTGCGCTAGGAACAGAACTGTAGTTAACAGTTCTGTTCCTAGAGCAGTCTCTGTGAAAGGCAGGGACTGGAGGAAGCCTTCAATCCCCACCGTTTAATACTTAGATTGCCATAGACCATGACCGCAGCATCGTTTTGCATTGTGGCCAAAAAGTTCGATTTTGGTTTCATCTGACCAGAGCCCCTTCTTCCACATGTTTGGTGTGGCTCCCAGGTGGCTCGTGGCAAACTTTAACCAAGACTTTTGATGGATATCTTTGAGAAATGGTTTTCTTCTTGCCACTCTTCCATAAAGGCCAGATTTGTGCAGTGTACGCCTGATTGTTGTCCTATGGACAGACTCTCCCACCTCAGATGTAGATCTCTGCAGTTCATCCAGAGTGATCATGGGCCTCTTGGCTGCATCTCTGATCAGTCTTCTCCTTGTTTGAGATGAAAGTTTAGAGGGACAGCCAGGTCTTGGTAGATTCGCAGGGGTCTGATACTCTTTCCATTTCAATACGATCGCTTGCACAGTGCTCCTTGGGATGTTTAAAGTTTGGGAAATCTTTTTGTATCCAAATTCAGCTTAAACCTTCTCCACAACAGTATCACGTGTTGCGAATGGCACCGCAGCCCGCAACTCGGGCTGCGGGTGCCGTTGTAGCTCTGTCTGTGCCCCCGCTACAGGGGCGAGTGCCGCCACTGCCCGGGTGTCGGGCGCACTCGTTCCCCTGTGCGCCGGTACTCACCTGGCCGCACTCCAGTCTGGCAGCAGCCGGCTATGTGAACTTTAAAGGGCCAGCACACCGGTAATTGGCTAATTACCGGGCGCTGCCTCTAGATTACCTGGACGCTTCTGCACACTCTCCATCGGATCTTTAGTGCCTTTGCCTATAGAGAAAGTGTTCCCTGAAGCCTTGTCCTGATCTTCCGTGTACCGTACCGTTTGCCTCCGTCTATTGACCACGAACCTTTGCCGCCTGCCCTGATCTTCCTGCCTGTCCTCGACCACAAACCTCTGCCACCTGTCCTGATCTTACTGCCTGCCCCCGACTACGAGCCTGCCTTACAATTCTGTACCACGCTATACCTCGGCTGCCAACGCAAGCAAGTCGCATCAGGGGTAGCGACCTGGTAGACTTGCGCCGCAGCAAGTCCATCCCGCTTTGCGGTGGGCTCTGGTGAAAACCAGGACCTACTTAGACTCCGCTCCCTGGCGTGGCTTACACCATCGCTTGCGGTGGTCCAGTGGATCCACTTCTATGACCGGGACCGTGACAGTAAGATCCAGCCATGGATCCTGCCAAGGTACCGTTGCCCAGTGTGGCCGACCTCTCTCATGTGGTGTCCCAGCATCCCAGCAGTCTCAGCAACTGGCCCAGCAGGCGCAACAGCTGGATTAACTGACCACCATGATGCAGCAGCTCGTCACCGTCCAGCAGCAGCCTCCCGTGGCTGCTCCCGCTCCGGCTACGCCACCGACTCCGTTGGGACCCAAGCTCTGTTTATCGCTACCCGCCAAATTTGACAGTGATCCCAAGCTCTACAGGGGATTCCTCACCCAGTGCACCATGCATATCGATCTTATGGGGGACGAATTCCTGTCTGAAAGTTCCAAGGTGGCGTTTGTGGTCAACCTGTTGTCCAGGGAGACCCTGGCTTGGGCTACACCCCTATGGGACAGGAGCGATCTGGTGACTGCGGACCTGCAGGCCTTCCTCACAGAATTCCGCAGTGTCTTCGAGGAGCCAGCACGGGCATCTTCTGCAGAGACGGCACTTTTGAACCTGCGCCAGGGCGAATCCTCGGTCGGAGACTATGTGGTACAGTTTTGCACCCTGGCATCAGAGTTGTCCTGGAATAACGCCGCCCGGTGCGCCACCTTTACGAAAAGCCTTTCGAGCAGAGTTAAGGATGCCCTTGCGGCAAGAGATCTGCCATCTTCCTTAAGTGAATTAATCCACCTGGCCACCCGCATAGACGTACGCTTCGCTGAGAGGCAAGAAGAGCGTCGCCAAGATCGTGACCTGGTGCAACTCCGCTTTCTGCCACGCCTGGCCCCGGTGTTCCAGAGGCCTCCACTGCCGCTTCTCGTATCGTCTGGGGAAGAGCCCATGCAGGTGGATCAGGCCCACATTTCTGAGCAGGAGTTGTCCCAACGGCGTGCTGTAAAACTGCCCTTATACTGCGCCAGCCTGGACAATTTTGGGAGGAGCTGTCCGTTTCGCCCCCAACGTCCAGGAAACGCCCGCACCTAGGTTATGTTGGGGAGGCATCCCTAGGTGAGAACTCATTCTCTCCGCACCTTACTATGCCTGTGAAGATCACGACTGACTCGGGACTTGTATTCCAGTATCCTGCTTTCCTGGACTTCGGTTCCGCCGGGAATTTCATCCATGCTGCCCTGGTGTCCCAGTATCAGCTTCCAGTGGTTAGACTGGAGAAGCCATTGGTGATATCCTCAGTCACAGGGAAGCTCCTTGGAGATGCCATTCGGTACAGGACCAAGCTGGTGACCCTCCACGTGGGTGTCTTGCACAAGGAGAAGATCTCCTTCTACGTGCTGTCTCGATCTTCCTCAGCGATCCTGTTGGGGCTTCCGTGGCTGCAGCGCCATGCCCCTACGCTCAATTGGAAGACAGGCGAGGTCGTGCGCTGGGGTCCTGACTGTCGAACCTTTGCCTGGTGGCACCACGCCTGGTGCACTCCGCTTCTTCCCAACCGTCCTCCAGGCCTCTGCCCACGGAATACCGGGATTATGCGGACGTCTTCTCTGAGAAGCAGGCCGAGATCCTTCCGCCTCATCGCCCCTACGACTGCCCGATTGACTTACTGCCGGGAACCAGTCCTCCCAGGGGCAGGGTCTACCCTCTGTCGGTGCCGGAAACCCAAGCCATGTCAACCTACATTCGGGAAAACCTCCAGAAGGGCTTCATACGCAAGTCCTCCTCTCCGGCGGGGGCAGGATTTTTCTTTGTGCAGAAGAAAGATGGCTCCCTGCAGCCTTGTATCGATTATCGGGGACTTAATAAAATCACTGTGAAGAACCGCTATCCCTTGCCATTGATCACAGAACTGTTTGACCAGCTTCATGGAGAAATTTATTTTTTTCCAAATTTGATCTGCGAGGTGCCTACAACCTCATCCGCATTCGAGAGGGGGATGAGTGGAAGACTGCTTTTAACACACGGGATGATCACTTTGAGTACCTCGTCATGCCCTTCGGTCTGTGCAATGCCCCAGCAGTCTTCCAAGAATTCGTAAATTATATATTCCGGGATCTTCTCTATACTTGTGTCGTGGTCTACCTAGACTAAATTTTGGTATTTTCTGCTGATTTGGAGACTCATCGCTCCCATGTCCGCCTGGTTTTGGAGCGACTATGTGCCAACCACCTCTATGCCAAATTAGAGAAATGTCTTTTCCACCAGAAAAGGCCTCCCGTTCCTTGGTTACGTCATCTTGGACCGAGGGTTACAGATGGATCCTGCCAAGCAGTCATCCGTTTTGCAGTGGCCTAGGCCGGTGGGTCTACGAGCCATGCAGCGCTTTCTGGGCTTCTCTAATTATTATCGACTGTTTATTCTGCACTACTCTACATTGGTGGTGCCTATTATAGCACTTACTAAGAAGAACACCAACCCTAGGCAGTGGCCGCCAGAGGCCGAAAAGGCATTCGTTCAGCTTAAGGCAGCATTCGCCTCCGCGCCCGTCCTGACCAGACCTGATACCGAGAAGCCATTCTTTCTGGTGGATGCCTTCTCGGTCGGGGCAGACACAATTCTCTCGCAGAAGGGACCTAAGGGCAAGATGGTCACCTGTGCCTTCTTCTCCAAGATCTTCTCCCCAGCGGAGAAGAATTACACCATCGGGGATCTGGAGTTGCTTGCTATCAAGCTGGCCTTAGAGGAATGGCGTTATCTTCTGGAGGGAGCTCGGTATCCCATCACCATTTACTCCGACCATAAAAATCTTCAGTACCTCCAATCGGCCCAATGCCTCAATCCACGTCAAGCCAGGTGGTCCCTCTTCTTCTCGCGCTTCGACTTTCAGATAAATTTTCGACCGGCAGAGAAGAATGTCAGGGCCGATGCGCTCTCCCATGTCTCCGATGTGTTGGGGGAGGAGGGTGTGCCCCAGCACATAATTTCTCCCGAACGCTTGATCTCTATGGCTCCGGTGGATCTTCGAAAGGTACCTCCAGGGAAGACTTTCAGGGACACTGCTCTCTAGTGGCCGGTCACCCAGGAGCACGCAAATTGTTCCTCCTAATCTCCCGTTTTTACTGGTGGCCGGAGCTTGCGAGGGACATCAAGGAATTCGTGAAGTCCTGCGTTACTTGTGCCCGTAACAAGACCCCTCGCCACAAACCCGCGGGTTTGCTCCAGCCTCTGCCCATCCCCAGGACCCCTTGGTCTCATGTGGCGATGGACTTCATCATGGATCTTCCTCCCTCCTCGGGCAACACGGTCATCTGGGTGGTCGCGGACCGTTTTTCGAAGATGGCGCACTTTATCCCTTTGCCAGGTGAACCTGGATTTCTCCTCGACCTATCACCCGCTGACGAATGGACAAGTGGAGAAAATCAGTCAGATCCTGGGGCACTTTGTCTCAGCTCGACAGGATGACTGGGTCAGTTGACTTCCTTGGGCAGAGTTTTCATATAACTCCCTGGATTCTGAATCCACTGGTACCTCTCCGTTTTTCGTTGTGTATGGCCAGCATCCCCGCCCTCCGTCACCATTGTCTTCTCCATCTGAGGTGACGGCAGCAGATACTTTGGCACTAGATATTCTGACCATTTGGAATCAGACACGCCAGTCTCTGCAGCATGCGTCCGCACGCATGAAGGTCCAAGCGGACAAAAATAGGAAACCCTCCCCATTTTTTTCCCCTGGCGACAAGGTGTGACTTTCAGCCAGATATATCCGGCTCAAAGTCCGCAGTTACAAACTGGGTCCCCGTTATGTAGGACCATTTGAAGAACTCAGTTGCATCAACCCGGCTGCCTATAAATTCCGGCTCCCACCCACCATGCGTATTCCCAACTCCTTCCATGTCTCCTTGTTGAAACCTGTGTTCCTGAACCGCTTTTCCCGGAGGATTGCTCCTTCGTCTTCCGAAGAGGTGTTCACCAACATCTTCGGTGTAAAATAAATCCTGGATATGAAGACCATCAGGGGAAAGCAGCATTTCCTTATCGACTGGAAGGGGTTTGGGCCTGAAGAAAGATTATGGGAGCCGGAGGACAACATCCTGGACTGTGAGTTGGTGCAGAAGTTCCTTCAGGCCAGGAAGAAAGGGAGGGCTAAGGGAGGGGGGTACTGTTGCGAACAGCGGCGCAGACCGCAACTCGGGCTGCGGGCGCCGCCGCAGCTCTGTCTGTGCCTCCGCTACAGGGGAGAGTGCCGCCGCTACCCGGGCGACGGGCGCACTCGTCCCCCTGTGCGCCGGTACTCACCCGGCCGTGCTCCAGTCTGGCAGCAGCCTCCTGGTGCCAGACGTGCGCATCCCCATGCTCTAGGGCACGCACGCGCCGGCTCTGTGAAATTTAAAGGGCCAGCGCGCCGGTAATTGGCCTCTATATTACCTGGGCGCTTCCACCCACTCCCCGCCGGATCTTTAGTGCCTTTGCCTATAGAGAAAGTGTTCCCTGAAGTCTTGTCCTGATCTTCCGTGTACTGTACCGTTTGCCTCCGTCTCCTGACCACAAACCTCTGCCACCTGCCCTGATCTTCCTGACTGTTCTCGACCACAAACCTCTGCCTCCTGTCCTGACCTTACTGACTGCCCCGACTACGAGCCTGCCATACAATTCTGTACCACGCTATACCTCGGCTGCCACCGCAAGCAAGTCGCATCAGGTGTAGCGACCTGGTAGACTCCCGTCACAGCAAGCCCATCCCGCGTTGCAGCGGGCTCTGGTGAAAACCAGGACCTACGTAGACTCCGTTCCCTGCCGTGGCTTACACCATCGCTTGCGGTGGTCCAGTAGATCCACTTCTACGACCGGGACCGTGACATCACGGACCTCCCTGGTGTGTTTCTTGGTCTTCATGAAGCTCTCTGCGCTTTAAACAGAACCCTGAAACTATCACAGAGCATGTGCATTTATACGGAGACTTGATTACACACAGGTGGATTATATTTATCATCATCAGTAATTTAGGACAACATTGGATCATTCAAAGATCCTCACTGAACTTCTGCAGTGAGTTTGTTGCACTGAAAGTAAAGGGGGTTGAATAATTTTGCATGCCTCACTTTCCAGTTTTTTTATTTTTTACAAAAGTTTAAAATATCCAATTCATTTTGTTCCACTTCATTATTGTGTCCCACTTGTTGTTGATTCTTCACAAAAAAATTTACATTTTATTTCTTTATGTTTGAAGCCTGAAATGTGGCAAAAGTTGAAAAGTTCAAGGAGGCTGAATACTTTCTCAAGGCACTGTGACCTATAGAATTAATCTAACCGGTTATTTATGCGAAATGTGAATGGTGTAAAATATTGTGAAAAAAACAAATGCAGAAAAATACTGTTCTTATGTTCACGTTGCAAAAAAAATTGTAAAAAAATAATGCAGTAATCTATGTAAAATACGCTCCCAAAAATACAATTTCTGCATAAAACAAGTCTCCATTCAACTGTGTCACTGAAAAAAATCAAAAAGTTATGACTTGAGACGCAGGGAGGCAAAAGACTAAATAAAATTAGCTGGTCATTACTGCCTTTTCAATAAATATTTTTGTACATTTTTCAACTGCAAGACATATAACAGAGATGGATTAATACTGTAGATGGAAATATGATACAACCACAAATGATAACAGATGTTGCAGAAGCTGCACTCGTAGCAGATGTTTGCCAATTGTCAGCCCCTATTTAGGAACGTTGTTGGACTTTATAGTAAAACATAAAAGTACAGCACTGAAAAAAACAGAAATAAACCTAACACATTGTTTTAGCTAATATAACCACTAAATGTCAATTATTTAGGATAATGCGACTCTGGTGGTTTTTCTCCTCTGCATAGCCTAAGAGATAGAACGTATGCACATGGCAATATTACATCCTTGTGCAACTTGCAATGACTTCTGTTGGTGCTCAATTTGCCACTTAAGGTCTGGTGCATTCTTTATTCATATTCAAATGGAAAAAAAGTCATGTAATAATCTATCAGATGTCCTATTACAAAGAGCACAATATGTCATCACAGAGAGTAAGATTTTTACCACAGAACAAACGCAAACCCTGAATACCCAATAGTTGAAAACTATGGCACAGCAGGGTGCCACTGGTTTCCTGCCCCTACTGTTTGCTCTTGTAGACCATAGCATGTTGTCAAGGATGGAGTTGCTCCTGATAATTCTGATGACTTGCAAGTTACATAGTCTGTGAGGGGCTGGGCTTATCTGTAATGTAGCTCTATGAAGGAAAAGGTGGAGAGGAAAATTCTGCTGCCGTAAGTTATTACTGAAAAAAAAGTTAATGAGCAGACTGAGAACAAAAGGGGAAAACAGTAAGGCCTCGTTCACACGGCTTATTCTGGGACGGATTGGAGCCGTACTGCGCGCCGTATTTGCGCTTCAGTACGGCTCCAATCCGTCCCAGTAACTACGGTAATCCACAGTTCTCGTAGAGAACTATGGATTCCGTCGCTCCTCCCCGCTTAGCGAAACCGCCACGGGGGGAGAAAGTGACATGCACATTATTTACGGCGCGTAAGCCCCGGCCCCGCCCCTTATTCAAGCCGTATTGCGGGCTGGATCCGTCCTGCAATTACGGCTTGAATAAGCCGTGTGAACCGGGCCTAAGGAAGAAGAAGGATATGCTGAAAGTTGTGATGAAGAAATGGAGAAATTATTAATATTATTATTATTATTACAAATAATATTATTAAGCTCGGACTGCCCATAGGGGAGCAGGGGAAACCCCGATGGGCCCTTGGGCATGGTGGACCCCCAAGAAAAGAAGGTCTGGGACTGATTTTCAGAAAGAATGGTAGAGAAAGAGTGAGAAAGTCATGTGCAGTCATGTACAGTAGCTGTAACATGGGCCCTAAGAATCAACTTCACTGGTGAACCCCAAGATTCAACTTTACTGGTGGACTCAAAGAATGACGTTCACAGGTGTGCCCAAAAAATCAACTCCACTGGTGGACCCCAAGAAACAACTACAGTGGTGGGCCTAAGGCACCCCAGTCCATCACTGATTATTATTATTTATTTGTGAGCCCTATTAGTTCCAGGGCACTGTACAACAAAAGGACCAGGACAAATACAATATAAGCAGTAAATAAGAAACTGATACAGAAAGAGAGAGGACCCTGCCTATGAGAACTTTGGAGGAGGAGAGCGAGCCAGATGGGTAAGAATAGAGATGTTTGAATGATGGCGTAGTGACAATAGGGTTATTGTAAATTGTAGGCTATTCTACAGAGATGGGTTTTCAGGTCATTTGAGAAAGTGGTAAAGGTGGAAAAGAGTCTGAAGTGCTGTGAGACATGTATGAAGGAAGGCGCTTTGAAGTGAACTGTCGAGTCTTGTTTTCAGGGTATAATGCACCTGAATGTATGAAAGTGTTTTTTGTGTGATTATAAATGACGTCTAAAGCTCGTGGCGCCTCGCCTATTTACTAAGCGCATTACAAAACATTAGTAATGCGCCTAACATGTATAAAGGCTATAGCTAGGCTGGAAATAAAAGAAAAGTCATTAGAACAGCATGTCAGTGAGTAGAAACTATGGTAGTGATCTTGCTTGGTAGACCACAGGTCTCAGCAAGACCTGTGGTGTGCTGGCTCTTGCTGTATGTAGAATAAAGTGTGAGAGCAGCAAAAATAAATTTCAAATTTAATGTAGTAAAAAATAAAAAAAGGTAAAATCTGACATCATTTGGAAATTTTTTAATGTAAAAACTATTTTAGATTCTATGAAATTTAAATGCATTTTATAGGAGATATTTTTATATGTTTGGGATATTATATATTTTTATATTAATGTTATATAACTTTATTAAATTTAAATAATTTAATTATATATAGTTTGATAATTATCATAAATTACTTTTTATTCTTATAGTGGTATAAGCTGAGAAATATTGGATTTTTTTTTCCCTAACAGCAAATCTAGCTCCACTTCGACTCCTCAGGCTCAGACAGACCACATTGAAATAGATCTGCCTATTCGAGTAGTAATGTGCCTAGTTTTGCTGAACCACATTCATATATGTGTCTAATATTGTGAGTGTGGTGCGACACGCCCCCAGAACACCCCCTCATGTTAGGAGCATTAGCAAATGTCGAGTCTTATGAACAATGCGCCTAACACACTCATTAGGCAAATTAGACATCGTAGACTGCTTACTTAGGAGTTTTTAAAACACCAGGGGAAGAGTAAAAAAAACCATAACATGTCTCCCTTACCCAGCAAAGGGGGGACACTTGTGTGAGAACTAAAAAAAAAGATAGCAGGGATGAAGACCCTGTGAGGAGCAGTGACTACATGAGGGGAGGTATCTGAAGATTAAGAAATAGATATATGGGGGGAAGATTATGGAGAGTCTTAAATGTCTTGGTTAGTAACTTGAATTGCATTTGCCGGGAAATGAGTAACCAGTGAAGGGATTGGCAATAGAGGAAAAACGAAGGGGTCAACCATGCAGTGGAGTTGGGGATAGATGGGGGGACAAGTTGCTAAGGGGGGAAACCCTGGAAAATTTATGGGTTTGCTAGGGGGAAAAGGTGAGGGGATACCAGGGGATTTTTTCATGGGCTTGGATTTTGGGTTTTAAAGACAGGGGAAGTCAAAAAGATTCCCCAAGGGAGCGACTTGGGTACCGGGAGGGGTGGTTGCCTTTGACCTTATGAATAGATTTGAGGGATGACCCCAAGCACCCACAATAAGGTATGGACTTAGCTTATAAACCTGCTGCATAAACATTTTTCAACTTAGATGGGGAAAAGAATCAAATGTTGAGAAGGGAACTTTGGGGCCTGGTCCAAAAACTTGAGGGGACAATTCCCCAATTTAAAAAGACCAAAAATTATAAAGTTACTCATGTGCTGCGCTAACCTGTATCTTATATTGTCAGGGCCCCCTAAACACACAAAAATTTTCCCTTGTTGCACCACTGCGATGGAATACTTCGATTACGGTTTTCCATCCCTTTGGGGGCCTTCAGACATTGCATCCAATAGTTTTTTTCCCCGGTGTTGGGAAGCCCTGAACCAAAACCAGAGAGAAAAGTGTCCCCGGGCCAGTGGGGTTTCAACCTCCGAAGGCTCTGTTTGTTAAAATGTCTAAAAAAAAAATTATTTTTTCCATTTTTTTTAACCTGACCTACAATTTTTTATCCCTTCTCTGATAACTGGCTTGCATCTTGCTGATTACCTACCAAATACTAAATACTGTGGTGCAGGTTTTCCTTGCCTATTTCTGTGGTGCATGCTTCTGTAGCATTGTTGGCCCCTTTTTTAAATATTTTTTTGGGACAGATACAAGATTTTATAGCATTACCGGTGTTTGGAACCGAGTCCAGAACCCTATTACTAGTACCTGACTTCATGGGAAAGGCCCTGCTTGTACTATAAAACTGGACTTCGTGGCAGCACAATATCACTGGTACTTGTCATTTCCTTATTTTATGTTTTGCTTTAATTTTCAATTTTTGGTTTAAAAAAACTGATTTTTGATTTGTGGGGAAAATTCCTAGAATCTTCCTTAAAGGGGTTGTCTCACCATTCTGTTTTACAAATCCCCAGTCACTTCGGGTTGCTATTTCCTACTGTTCCTTTTAAGATAAAATACTTTTTTTGAGGCGTAAAATGTAGTGCACAAGACTGCAGAGCTTTAAAGGGCTAAAACTAGTTAGTAAGTAATAAAGACGATGTGGTGTTAAATATAAGGAGCAGAACAGGGAATGAGACATCATCCCAATCACTGCTACAGCCTGTAAAAGCAGTAGTAATGAGCAAACCTTGTGTCCAAAAGGAGGAGATAAGAGCTGCTCCTAACTCTGAAAAGAACAAAATCAGCACAACAATGTATTTGGTAATAGTCTTTATTTACCTTTATTTGTCTAGATATTTAAAGTTTATCAATAAAACGAGAATACCTCTTTAAATAGGAAAGTAATAGTTTGTAATACATTGTTATTTGTAACACATTTTACTCCACCCTTCATGGATCTCCACTGT
Organism: Phyllomedusa bahiana; assembly: GCA_025379985.1. NCBI lineage: Eukaryota > Metazoa > Chordata > Amphibia > Anura > Hylidae > Phyllomedusa > Phyllomedusa bahiana. The sequence goes on from JAODAL010016528.1 coordinate 55,675, forward strand.
GGTCATTTGACATTATATCAATATGGATGACATTTTATCCAACAAAGATTATAACAGTACATCAGTAAAAATCCATGGAGACCATTGAACTGAGAGAAATGTTAACGTAAGTATGTTACAAGCATTATTGTGTTCTATTCTGGGGATCTTTGGGGGTTACCATACTTAAATTTGACTCATGCATTTAGTTCACCTCTGTACAAATATGTACTCAGTTTAGGAGTTAGGGTGTTTTCACTCAGGGCATTTTTGGTGCATTTTTTTGCAGAAATGCACACATTACGGTGCTTTAACTGACTGCATTTTCTGGTAAGTTTTCGGTGCATTTTTTTGCAGAAATGCACAGCAATTTCTGCATCATTCTCATTGAGAGCAATAAATACCTCCCATTTTCCCTGCTGCAAGTGAATGTTAGTGGGAGTTTTCCCCAGCGCAAGTGTCAGTGGGATCACTTCAGAGGAAGTGCTGGCCAGCAACAGGTGTATAGTGGTGTGCACAGTACATGTCACTATATGCCTGCAATAAACCGTGTGAACATACCCTTAAACTCAGCTCTTTTTCAACTAATCCTGCTTACAGTGTTGCAGATTTATCAATCTACTGTCAGGTTTGTATAGAAGATCTATTGAAAATTATGGCATTCACACAAAATATCAGTTAATATTATTTATTAAGAAGCATAAATGTCTATCGTTTTGTAATTTACAGTCATATTTAGAAGAATAAAACAGTTACCTTTGAATGCAATAATTTTATCTGTAAACAAATATGTCAGAAATGTCATTCAGTTATATGATTTTATATGTAAACAGCCCCCAACAAATTCCACATATCATCAATGACCCACACCCCCCAAAAAAGCTAACTAAAATACCAAAACCATAACATAATAAGGTGTAGGTCACCCTTGTGCCAGCAAAACAGCTCTATCCAATCAAGGACTCCATAAGACCTCAGAAGGTGTCCTGTGCTATGAGTCACTAAGCAATCTGGGGACTTTGGAGGCCAAGTCGATTCTATCAACAAACCATTGCTGAACAATTTTTGCAGAGTGGCAGGGAACCTTATCCTGCTGAAAGAGACTACTGCTATTAGGGAATACCACTGCCAAAAAGGGGTGAAATTTTGATTTTTTAAAAATGTTTTAGTCTATGTAAAAGAAAATCCGGGAACCTGGGTTTTCCCCATAAAATGTCCTTATTTGGGACCCCTTTAGTAGTGAATTACAAAAATTCCTGCGTTTTGGAGAAGTATAACCCTTTTGTTTTAAACCATAGTAATTAAATTCTTGTCAAACATCTAAGATCTTCATGCTTGCAAAATTGTTCCTTTTCCTAACCAATCAGCTGCAAAAACTGACTTCATTTGCTGCTAAATGCCTTCCCGCCATGGTACCATTATAACAACCTGTCATCTGCAGGAGGTTACAGGAAAAGTGGTCTTCTTTGCTGAAGCGCAGGAAGACTTAAAATTTGCTCCTTGCATCAGAATGGGTGACAAGCCCAAATCTCAACCAAGAAGCCATCTAGGTGGTCTCTCCGCAGACAGCGGGGGTTGCAGGGGAGAAAGGAACAGATGGCCACGCATTTTCCCCCGAGACTTTGGGAGGGTCCAAGAAGTGTATTGCATCCCTTGATCCTTAACACATAAAACGTGACACGCAAAACACAAAATGATATGAAAAAAATGTGCATCCGGACGGAATTATAAAAATTCCTCTACTGCCTGGCCAGAAGGCTGTGGAATAATGGTTTGCCAAGTTGGAAAGTGGAATATTAAAATGCTGTGCAAAAGTGGGTCCCGCACCCAATGAGTTCCAGCACCCCAGGGGCACAGTTACCGGGGCATTATGCTTCCAAGATTCATCTTGCCCAATCCTGGGGCATGGTTACTAATGGCCTACATATTAATGCGTACCACTTTCACCAAATCCCATCCCCAGTGTGAAGCACCCATCCATAGATCAGTCCCATACGTCGGTGTCTTTCCTTTCACTTGATCTTAGCGAGAAGGGGGTGTATATACCTACCTAATAGGGGGCCTTCCTTCCCACTTAACGAGGAGCCCAATATCTCAACATTTGTTATTGGGAATGTGTGTACCTACCTATTAGGGGGGCTAATATATCTACCTACCTAATGAGCGGCTTTAAACTTACCTACCTACCTACCTAATGGGGGCCTATATACCTATCCAGGGGGGCTACCTACCTACTTAATGAGAAGGCATACCTGTCTAATTGGTGGTCTACCTGTATACAATTGGTATATTTCACTATATGTTCACAGTATGATGGTTACATTGGTCATAGTGTAATAGGTTAATTGGTTGTAAAGGACGATCAAATCCTCACCCACTGACATGATGCCTCTCGCCAATGAGATACACTACCCCTTTCTAAGCCACACTCATCTATCATCGAGGCAGCCAGTAAGTTCTACTCTGCACAGACCAGGGGAAAACACCCCAAAACAAATGTTTGTAGCTGAACTTAATTGGCTTGATTTTAATCCTTTTTACATTTCAAGGCTCAGTGAGTTACATGGAAATTGAGGATTACTACATCCAAAAGATGTCGCTAGCAAGTTCAACTGTTTCCCAGAAGCCTTTGTTATAGGTTTTATTCAGTAATAGAATGGCGGTAACATTTAGACATTATGAGGTGATGATATGTGGTCATGATATGGTGATATTATTTGGTCTTTGGTCTTAGATTTTTAATTTGGGAAATAGGCTGTATGACCATTATTTAGTGGTTTTATACACTAAAATTTTTTTATTTGTACTTTTCTCTTTTTTGTTTTTTTATATAATTTTTTTAATAAATGTTTATATATTAGAAAAATATATATATATATATATAGCTCTTTTATATGCATCACCTAATGTCCTGCTTCTTCAGCTCAACTACACTTAGGTGAGGGAGACTCAGAAGCCCCAGTGCCTCACCTTGATTACAGGCTGCGGTTATAATGTCATCACACTGGCCTGTATCATGGATGCAAAACAGGGCAGGGCACCAAGTAGATGGCAGCGATAGGCAGCGATAGGGAGGCAAAGTAAAATTGTTTTGGGTGGGCCCATAGAATCAACTCCACTGGTGGGCCCCTGGCACTCCAGTCTAACACTGTGCACATCTCACAGCTCCAAGTTAGGGGGTCAGGGTAGTACTTGGAAGTCTTGGTTATGCTCTTTCAACCAATATCAGACATTCATGGCTGTATGACATGTTGCATTGTCTTGTTGAAGGATCCCATTCGATCTGGCAAAGGCAATCAGCAATAGATGCAAAGAAAAATTTTTACCCTTTTTTGATTGAAAGTGCCTCCACTTGGAAGATATCCAAAAAATGAAAAATGCTGCCAACACACAAGCTTGTGTTCTTCCAGCAATGCTTGCCGAGTGTTCTTTCTCTGTTGGCAACATCCGTTCATTAGATGAAACAGAGTGCAGAAGGGTTCGCTGAACTGTTTTAAGGTAGCCCTTTAAGTTAAGTCGGTGGTGAGCTGCTCCACTGTAGCATGTCGGTATGCCCCCAGCCCCCTTTAACCACATTTCACCCTCACATCACTGCCACTTGGTGCTCTGCAGTTTGCACGTTGCTTATTTGCAATGATGCCATTTCTCCACTCACAATACACTTTTACTACCTTATATACCTACCAAGCCAGCTCACGACAAATGACTTTTTTTCCTGATCAGCTATGGGCTGCTGATGTCGAAGGTAGGAAGTGGTCATAATAATTTCACTCGACTATGTAAAAACCTTTCAATTCCATGCAGTAAACCATATATTTGTATATGTTTATCTATCTTTTATGCACCCTGAATACGAGAAAAGGTGTGTACACATAGAGAGGAACATGTATGAAAACTGTCTTGGTCTAAGACTTTCCTTGTTGCCCATAGCAACCAATCAGATCTCCCCTATCATTTCATATAGTGCTCTGAAAAAATTAAAGGGGAACTCTGATTGGTTGCTATGGGCAACAAGGAAAGTTTTAGACCTAGACAGTTTTTATACATGTGGCCCATAGTCTCTCTGGGTCCTACTACTGACCTGTAGATGTTTCATGTACTGCTATATGATGCACTGTGTTCTCCCCCTAAACACTACTACTCTTTGTATCTCTGCAACAAGGCATATAAAAACTTAAAATCAAACACCCAGATGTGCAGTTGGACCTACAGCAGTCTATGAATTCTTTACTGAGGTTCTACAAAACACAAATTTGTATTAGGTGTGGGCTCTCAGGGTTACATATTTTCACTATGGTTATAGCAGTTAATTCTCTTTGAGTGCCACAGGTACAACTATAACAGCAAATATATAGCTGAGAAGGATCCCAGACAACAAAATTTGTATCTTAAAATGGAATAGTCATATAGTAAAATTTAACTTTTAATGTTAAAAAAGATATCAAGACCCACAAAAATTTACATTACAAAACAAAGAATAACCCTACCTACAGACAACAGGGTGGTTGCCCCAAAAAGGATGTCCCTGATCCTGTTGTCAGTAGGTAGTGGATAGGGTAGATCCCTTATACGGGCTTTTGTCCTCCCTCTGCTGGTCTGAACACTTTGTTTTCATCTTTTTTTTTGTTGTGATGTAAATTTTTGTGGGCCTTGATATATTTTTTTAAAAATAACATTAAAAGTTACATTTTACTATATGACTATTCCCTTTTTATGTCTGTGCCCCTCTCTCTCCAATCACAACTTCTTTGGAACCTACTATGTACTGTTACTAGAATGCATTTCAGAGACATATTATTTTCCCTTTAGGGTGCAGTGCACTTTTGTAGAAATGCATAGATTAATTTTGTGCATTTTGCACAAAATGTGGCAAAAATGCACTGTGTGAAAGCACCGTTAGGGCTTGTCCCCACGGAAATGGTTGATGGACTGTTTTTCAGACAGTTTGCGGTGTTAGATACCGTCTGAAAACCTGCAAGCACCACTCCCCCATAGCCTTCACTAAAACAATCAGTTCAGCAATCCCCACTGAACTGTTTTTCCGCTGGGCGGTTTTTCACACCGCCGGCGGTCCGTTAAACATAGAACATGTTCATTCTTCCGACCAGTTTCTAGACTGAAAATTAACATAGGAGTCAATGTAAACCACTCAAAAGTGAGGGAGTGGTTTTTGGCACGTTTTTTTGCGCAGTTTTTGGGTGTTTTTTGGTTTTTGCAAAAAAAAGTGAAGAATGATCCCATCTATAGTGGGTGTGTTTTTGGAGGTCCTTTTGCACTTTTTTAACACGTGAAGGTCCTGCAAAGCACTTAATTGTGAATGAGAGTCTATAAATCCTCTGTTTAGCCTAAAGGGCCGTTCACACGGCTTATTTCAGGGACGGATTGTAGCCGTATTGCGCGCCGTACTGCGCTGCAATACGGCTGCAATCCATCCCAGCCATTACGGTAATCCACAGTTCTAATAGAGAAATATGGATTCCGTCTCTCCTCCCCGTTTGGCGAATCCGGCGGGCAGGGGAAAGTGACATGTTCATTACGCGCCGTGGATAATGAAAGTCTATGGGGGCCGGCGGCGCGCCCCCCGTCCCTTTCCCCCCGTCCCCGCCCCTTATTCAAGCCGTATTGCGGGCGGGATCCGTCCCGCAATTACGGCTTGAATAAGCCATGTGAACCGGCCTAAACTAACCAAATATTTATGCTGTTAACATGCACATGTGCTTAAAGTAAAAGTGAAAAAGTTGGCCTTTGTGCATCATTGTTAAATTGTGGAGATAAAAAAAATCACATGGTTTCTTGCACCAATCTGGAATACTTTTGCACTCAGTACACTATTCAGCTTGAAAAACAGTCCAAAAAATGCTGGGAAAACCGTGACAAAAACAGTCCAAAAACCCCTTGAAAAGGACTGTTCTGCTGAAGCAAAAACAGAGCTGTTTTTGTCCTTTGTGAACGCATCCTTAGGGCATGTCCCCACTGCACGGGTTTTCGTCCGGTTTTTCAGCCGGTTTGCGGTTTTTAAGACCGCCTGAAAAACCGGCCGAAAATGAGCACAATTGTGCATACGGAAAACCCTTTGCAGCAGTCCCCATGCAGGGTTTTCCGCCCGGTGGTTTTGTCGCCGGTCCGCCGGCGACAAAACATTGAACATGCACAATCTTCCGTCCGGTTTCCGGACGGAACATGTGCATCTCAATGGGAGGGGGGAGGGCTGTTCTCCGCTCATCGTGGAGAAAAGCCGTCCCCCCGCGGCCGTGGGGACGGCCGCAAAACCGGACAAATACCGGCCGGCAAACCGGCCGGTAGTTGTCCACTGCCGTGTAAACGGCCCCTTAGTATTAGTATATAGTGTTAGTATAATTACAGATAGACCAACGTGATTATCTAAACTCAGATAGTTATTACAGCGCTAAAAGTAAGCTGTGTAGTGCCAAATTCAGCTCTGCTATATTTACTAATAATTAGGTGTCAGGGATTGATTTAAACATGTAAGGCTGGATTCACATGCTGTGGCTCCTGTATCTGAATAGAACCACACCCACATGGAATGGCCATGGCACAATTTTCTGGTAAAATCACAGTATTCTCAGCAGAATTGTGTGGCTGCTGGCCAATAAATAAGTGCTAGCCGCAATGTGTGAACCCAGCATTACAGTATACTCACTTTGTGCCAGCGAAAAATATGTGCTGCTTAAAGCTCCGACCATATAATCTAGTAATTTATCCATTAAACTATCACATCTACAGATCTTCAAAGACCTTTATGTGTTATTGTAAAACACGAGATCTTTTTCATAATTATACAACCTCCTGTAGAATCAGGTTTCTTAAATGAAAGCTACTTAAACTGGTACAACATTTTGTCTGTGATACTATTGTTGAAGGCAAATTTGTTACCAGATATGAGCTATTTCTGGCTGATTGTACTGTTCAATGGGATACAAATGAGATATAGGATGCAAATGATCAGTTTTATATGTTCAATGTATTAAGCTAGCCATGATAAGCTTTAATCGATATTTGTATGTCTTTAAAGGAAACCTAGATTTCAAGAAATTTTCTGATTGGTAATTACGTTTGGAAACAATGAGGAATGCTGATAAGCAGATCTGTACCATATCTAAGAATTTATATTTCATACTGTTTAGTCATGGTATCCTAGACTCCCAGTATAATACAGAATGGACATACAGAAAGCTATGTTCGTCACTGAGGCTAAGCTAGTGGGACATGTATTTCTAGGTGCTGAGTTCAAGGGGGCGCCACTGAAGCTTCACCCCAAGCTTGAACAACTTACAATATCTTGGTAGCATTGGAGTCTTTATTCCAAGACTCAGCTATTTCAGGTTTTCCAGTAGTATTATTCCTATAAACCCTAACAGCTACTATGGAAGTGGCAATACATATCAAACATTGCACCATTGACTCTGCACATGATTTTGGGTCAACTATACAAGAAAAAGTTACAATATCAACTAACGTGGTTAAACTTAATTTGTTACATGGTACGTGCAGTCTTACAAAGGACTGCAGGTAAACCGAAAGACTAGCATTAATGTAACGCACAAAAATTGGAGCATCAAAAAGTGAACTGCCAGATTCAACTCTGCTTCATCTGTATGGGTATAGTCTGTTGAATGAAGGAAACCAAATAGATTGTAATGAAGAAAAGAAAGGATTTTTTGGGTCTAGTATCCTCTAGTGGTCATTTGTAAGTATGACACATCATGTAGAAGCATTAAAACTAAACATAGTTATCAGTTCAAATAATAAAAAGAACAAAAAGCCTTTATTGAATTGCAGCAATAGTTTAGCACACAGTCAATTTCCCTTAGCTATGCAATGCATTATAATGTGATGGGATTTTGTACATCTTTCACATAGAACTGATCAGATGATAAAACCCAGTCCTGATCGCTCATAATGCACTCTGTTGCACAGCTTAGACCGTAGGATAAGATGCAGAGTGTTTATCCTGATGAATAGTTTAATTTTGTTGGTCTTATTGCTCACACCACTGACAATGTTCCCTGTGTGATACCAAGGAGTGGAATTCATCAAGACTGGTACTAGGAGGCTGCTAGGTAGAAGATCAGTAAAGACTGGAAATTGTCACGACTAAGTACAGATGCAGCAGAGCTCAGTTTGTCATGAGACACAACTCATCCAGATATCTTATCGCTTTTTATTAGGACTGCAGGTCAGTCCACTGCATTATTTGAATGTAGCGACTTATGGCTCTGCAGGAAAGAAACACAATGACATATTCAGCTCTGCTACATCATATATGTATATATGAATGGGAAGTTACTATACAAACTATGAATTTAATCTCTAATGTATTTGTCTCGATATAAATAAATATATATTATTATATATATATATATATATATATATATAGTATATATATATTTGTATAATTGTATTTTGTGTGTGCGTGTGTGTATATATATATATATATATATATATAATATGTACATATATGTATATATATATATATTATATAATATATAATATATATATATATATATATATATATATATAATTTTTGTAATGTTACCACTTAAGGATGAATTTAGAATGGTGAAAGGACACAGAAGGTTCTAATACAGAAAAACCTTAAGTGAATCCAAGTCATATAAAACAGAAAGGTGACATACTAAAGTGTATAATAGTGTATATGGTGTATAAATTAGAGTTACATTTATGAAATGATATCCAATGCGTGATCCTATTTAAAGTATAATCCATTTATATCACATAGAGGATTATAATTGATATTTTTGACACATTACATTGCCAATCATGCACATTTAGACTAAAGGGATTTTACCTGCCCATTTGCCAAATGAAATTGGTGAACAGCAGGCTCTGGTGCAGTGGGCACTGACATCAAAGGTAAGAAAGGGTCGCAAGGAACTTGCCAGGCAGGTACCCCCTGTAGCAAAGGAGATGGGTGAGGGCAGGATACAATAAATGGAGGGGGCACGGCACCTATCCGAAAGACACCAGGTGTGTCTGGCATCATACAAATCCAGGGAGCTGGTTCAGCATTCACCGGCCACAGAAAGGGCTGTCGCTTGATTCTTGAAAAGGGGAGCATCCTACATCTTATATATCCAACTGCACAAGGATTTTGCCTCCCTCAGAACAGGGCTGGACTAGGGATGCTACCAAGCTTCCCTTTATCCTGCAGTCGAAATCTCCAGTAGTGACTGTGCTCTAACATCCAGATGCCAGTGAGAGTAGAAGTCCTGCATGCCGCTCTGCTGTGTGCAAGAGAACTGGGAAATAAGACTTCAGTGCTCAGTAGTCAGGCAGGCAGTCTCCTCCCTCCCCATCTCACTTAGCAATTCTCCCCCTCCTTGCTACCCTGCAAGCACATCATACTACTGATGAGTATCTCACATCCCATACTCTATCTCGTCCTCATCCTGAACACGACAACGAAGATGCAAACTAAAACTACACTAAACAAATAACATGCCTGCATTCTGTATTCTAGCCATGGTTTCTGAATACCATCATCACAGCTGATTATTTTACTGTAAAAAGTTTACACTCCAGTGTAAGACATTCACTTAAAGGAGTTGTCCACTTTCATATTTTTAGTGAGAAGTCTGCTGTTGCAGGTAAAAAAATAATAATAATAATAACAAACAAACCCACACTCACCTCTGTATGGACCTCCATCCAGTGATGTCGCAGTCGGCTCCCTCATCTCCTGGGGGTTCCCGGTGGTTGATTTATGCACACTTAAGCCAATGAATTGTCCAGTGACCTTTGACATTGATCTTTCAGGGCCTTCACTTCCAAACAGGCAATATCACCTGACCACTGCAGTCAATCAGCAGCTGAAGTGCACACAAGCTAACTGATAAAATCCAGAGGACAACAAAACAGCGGCAGTGCTCGAAGGAGGTCAGTAGAGAGGTGAGTATGATTTTTTTCTTACACCTGCAGCAACAGACTTTTTTACTTAACATGTGGATCTGGAGAACCACTTTAGTTTGAAAATGTACTTTATATCTTATTAGAAGTGTCTCCCTGAAAATAAACTAATGACAGTGTGTCATGTTGCTGGGATTCTCCCAGATCAGCTGTAGTCTGTGGAAACTCAAATAAAAGGGGTCCCAAACATGGCATCTTCCTTTATGAGCTTAGAAGGCTCTTCTTAGGTAATTTAAAGGGGTTCTCCATGAAAAAAATAAAATTAAACTGCATTGTGGCCAATAATACTGATACTTAACTAGCTTTCCCCCACCGTTGCCACTCAATAGCTCCCAAAGATCCGCTCCTTTTGACTTCTGGGTTTTCATTCCTACATGTTGGGGAGACTGATGCTTCATTGTAAGTGAATGTAATGTGAACCTACAGGAGCTCTAAAGTAGTATTTAGGGCCACATGTATGAAAACTGACTAGGTCTAAAATTCACTTTCTTTCCCATAGCCACCAGAGCGCCCCTTTCATTTCATATAGTGCTCGAAAAAAATGGGGCGCTCTGATTGGTTGCTATGGGAAACAAAGTGAATTTTAGACCTAGTCAGTTTTCATACATGTGGCCTTTAATTTTGAATCAGTCATTTCTTAGTTTTTATTCCCCATTCATTTAGTGTTTCAGGGCTCTGCTGCTGAGATACATTTTAATATGCTTAAAACAGTTATTTAAACATATACTGCAGCATAGCCATAAAGTTAATTTGGCCAGTCTACATTCAACAATGTTTGACTACTACATGTTATAGAAAGTCCAAGTCTCTCTTCCCCATTTGGCCATGCTCTGTATAAATTCTGACAAAATTCACTGACTTTCTGCCAGTAACGCAGGAAAAAGGGGTTTGCAAGGTTTATTCTCTATTAAAATGGTTTGTCAAATCAGTGTATAATAAACAAGCAGCCAATTCATTTTTTATGATGGCCATTAAGGGATAAAGCCTGCACCAGATGGCTGATGAAGCTAGTGCTTGACTACAGTATCTAATGAGACAGAGATGAGGCCTAATATACTGAATTACAAAATGGGGGTACCTCTTGTCTACCCCTGCTTCTTGGGAAACCCTATTTAGTACTACCACAATATTTCAGGTCCTTTTCATAGTCTCATCCTAGAGTTGGGCAGACCCAAAATTTCCCTGGGATACATTCAAGTCAGGGATTGCTTCTTCAGGGGTTTACACCACCTCATGGTCCCCGAGCAAAACAGACAGGGGAAAATCCAGGTTACCCTCTGGATCAGCCATTACTGGGCTGTCCGTACACCTCAGGAGTTCCCGACAACGCAATCGGTTTTGCGGCAGTACCTCTTCTCACAGACCACAGAACAGGGGACAATCATGTCTGATTATCATGTTTCACGGTTGGAGGTAGTGTATCCTCTGGACCGCCGCAAGCGATGGCATAAGCCGCGCCAGGGAGCGGAATCTAAGTAGATCCCGGTTTTCACCAGAGCCCGCCGCAAAGTGGGATGGACTTTCTGCGGCGGGAGTCTACCAGGTCGCTACACCTGATGTGACTTGCTTGCGGAGGCAACCGAAGTGTAGTGTGGTACAAAATCGTAAGGCAGGCTTGTAGTCGGGGACGGGCAGGAAGGTCAGGACAGGCGGCAAGATTCGTGGTCGAGGAACGGAGGCAAACGGTACGGTACACGGTAATCAGAACCAGACTTAGGAACGCTTTCTCAATAGGCAATGGGCACTAAAGATCCGGAAAGGGCATCAGGAAGAGGCTTAAATAAGGGCAGTGGCCGGCAATAGGCAATTACCGGTGCGCTGGCCCTTTAAATCTACCAGAGCCAGCGCGCTCTGGAAATTTTCCCCTTTATTCCCGTGTTGTTTTTTCTCCTGCATTTTGATTTCCCTCATCCCCTGTTTTTCCCTTGTAAGTCGCTGTTTTTTAACCTCCAAAAATTCACACTGAGCATTGCCGACATAGCCGGGGAGTTTTGGATAGGGGGTTTTTTATAGTAACCTCTTATTCAATCAAAAAAGGGGTTTTTGGGCTTGCGCGTTTACCTTAGGACCCCGATTTGCCTGGGACCTGTGCAAATCCACAGCAAGGGGTTTTTATTATGTTCCCCACCCCCTTTGGGTTATTTGTTTTATTTTGTTTTTTTTTTTTGGCTTATATGGTTTTTACATTTTTGAGATTAGACCCTGTAACTTTAGCACTCGCATTTTGATCAGGATAGTAACAAAATTTGTATTGTTGTTTTATCCTTGTTTACAAAAATTGTACTACATTTTTTATTTACCTCTATTGGGGTTTTAATTTTGTTTGTATTTTAAAATTAATTGTTGCATAAAACCACTTTTGTTTGCCCAAAGGCTGTAAAGGGAGCGGGAAAGGGTCGCTCTTTTGAGCTTTGGAGGAAAAAACCCCACCTTATTGTTTGAATCTCCCTTGGAGTGCCTTTGGTTTTTTTTCAAATTTTTTTTATTTTGGAACTTTTTGGGTATCAAAAGCTTTTGCCCCCTGGCCCCTTTCTTTTTTTTTCCCAAAGTGGTCTTTTTGTAGGTTTTGCCTTTTTTTGTTTTTAAATAAATATATATATATTTTTATATATATATATTTATATTTATTTTAAAATTTTTTATATAATATATATTTTATATTAAATATATTTTCCCTAAAATTTATATATGTATATAAAAAAAAAATTTAGGGTGTGTGTGTTTTTTGAAATAATGAAATTTGATTTATTTAAACACAGAAGAAGAAATTTTCCCCCTTTCCACATTTACAAAAAGGGCTTTCTTGAAATAAAAACATGTTTGTCATCTAAGGGGGGTTTACAGATTTAAATCTAAATTCCCTGAGCTCCAAGATTTTTTATAAAATTTTAACAGCACAGAATTTTAGTCAAAGGGAATGAAAAAAAATTTTTTTTTTTGGGGTTTGCAAAATTTATGAAAGGTTTTTTAAAACGTAAAAAAATTTTTAAATGTTTTTTGGAAATTGCTACGGGAAAAATGAAAAAAAAATTTTAAATAGTTTGGGGAAAAAAAAAACCCCAAGTTTTAAATTGGAATGTTCATTGACCTTAAGAGTACTGAAGATTTCCAAAAGGGGTTACCCAAAAATTAAAATGGGGTTTAATCCTCCCATCTCCATATCATGGCATTTTCCAAACATTTTCCTGTTTTTGTCATCACAAAGGAGGGCATAGATCCCACACAATTCTTTATTTAATATTCCTATTCCCAAATTACTCCCAAAAGAAAAAAGTGGGGTTTTTTATATTCTTTAACCCCTTACCCCCGGACCCATTTTGGGGGCCCCTCTTGACGAGCCCCTTTTTTAAAATCTTTCACGTGCCCATTTTATGTGAGAAAAAAACCTTTTTTGCACTTTAACCTATCCATGTGTTTCAGAGTTTTTTTTTTTCTTGTGACACATTTTATTTTAAGATAGAAAAGTTTTTTATTGGGTTTCCAAAAAATTTTGTTTATTTGTGAAAAATTTAAAAAAAATTCGTAAAAAAATTTTGAAAAATTTCCCAAATTTTTAAAATTCCAAAATTTTTCTGCATGTAAGAAATATTTAAAATTCCACTCAAAATAGTTTATTTAGAACCCTCCCATTTTGGTCTGTTGTAGTTTGGGCCTTTTTTTTTTAAATTTTTTTTTTTTTTTTTACGACTTTTGGGGGTTTAAAAAAATTTTTAAAGTAGAAATTTTTTAAAAATTTTCAAAAAAAATTTCCCAAGAACATTTTTTAGGGACCAGTCCAGTTCTAACGTAAACTTTGATTGCCCTGTAGGTTAGATCCCCCCAAAAATGACCTTTCTTTGGGGGAAAACACACCCCCTTAAATATTAAAAAACTGATTTGGAAAGTTTTTTAAAACCCCTTGGGGTGTTTAAACGGGGGTTTTAAAGCAAAGTGGAAGTAAATTTTCCCAAATTTTTAATTTTTTTTGCAGATTTTAAAATTTTTTTTTCTTATTTCAAAAGAATACGGAAAAAGGGTGATCGGGGAAAATTTGAAAATTTTAAATATTGTTCCCCAGATTATGCCTTTTTCCCAGAGATATCCCTTAGTGGCCCTAGTCCCTTTTTTTGGGCTAAAACCAAAAACCCCAGAATAGGGAGGAGCCCCAAAATGGACTCGGGGGGTCCCCATTTTCTTTCGTTTTTTTGGGGCCTTTTCATTTTCCCGGCACCCTAAGGTGTTTAAAAATTAAAAAAACTCCCCTAAAAATCCCCCCAAATTGGAAAACTACACCCCAAGGGAAAATTTTAACCCGGGGGTTTTTAGTGGCATAACAAACCCCACGGGTGTGCACAAAAAAATTTTTTAGCGTTAGGCTGGGGAAAAAATTTTAAAAAAACCCTTTTTTTTTCCAAAATTTTCGGGAATTTTAGCTAAAATTTAAAATTTTTTCCAAAGGCATCCTGGAAAAAAAAAAACCCCCCAAAACCCCTTTTTTACGAAATTTCCCCAATTCACAATCCCCTACTTGTGGGAAAAAACCCTGCTGTTTGGGCGCGGGGCAGGGCGTATAAGGGGGGAGTTTTAATTTGGATTTTGGGAAACGCAGTTTTTGGGGGGGGCCCCAATTTTGCATTTAAAAAACCCCCCAAAATCCCAGAACAGGTGAAAAATTCCAGGGGTTCCCCCCTTTTTGGGTTTTCAGCAGGGGCCTCATAGTTTCTAAATTTTGGGTTTATTGTCCCTTTTTGGGGTGCACAGGTTTTCCCCAAAGTTTTTTTTTTTTTGGCATTGGGCTATAAAAAATAAAGGGGAAAAACGCATTTCCCCCTTTTTTTTTTTGGGTTTCTTTTTTACAACTTTTGCCGTGCAGTATAAATGTGGGTATCTTTATTTTATGAGGGTTCGGTTTACAATTGCAATGATATGATTTTATTATTTTTTTTTGTTTTATTATTTTTTACACAATGAAATAGGTCAAAAAAAATTGCGTTTTTTTTTTGGGTTCCCTGTTCTGACAGCCATAACGTTTTCAGTTTTCTGTTTTCGGATGTTTTGGGGCTTTTTTTTTTGTGGGATAGTTAAAACGTTTTATTAGTCCCTTAGGGTGGGCTATGCCGTTTTTGATCACTTTTTTTTAAAGGGTTTTTTGTGAGGCATTTTGAAACAAAAAAACAGCATTCCCGGGAGTGTTTTTTTATTTTTATTTTTAACAGACTTTACCGTGCCCGTATAGCTGACATGCTAGTATTACTCACAGGGCGATTCGATTACGCGTACCCAATTTGGGTTTTTTTTTTTTTGTTTTACTGTTTTACACAATAAAAACCCCTTTTATTCAAAAAAGGAAAAAACCCTTTTTTCATCGCCCTATTGAGAGCCATAAATTTTTTTTTTTTCTTTTGTACGGGCTGGTAGGGGCTTGTTTTTTTTTCGGGGTAAGGGGTTTACGTTTTTATTTGGGTTTTATTTTTGGGGGGGCCAGACTTTTTTCAGTTTTAAAAACCCCGGGTTTTTTTTTAAGGCAGGGGGAAGAAAATACTTTCAATCCCAGTTTTGGTTTTTTTTTTTTTATTTTTTTACAGCACTAAGGCATTTTCCAGACCAAAATTTTTTTTACCCCTCAGGGGCGAAAACGTTTTCGGCGATACCCTATTTATTTAAATTTTTTTTTAAAATTTGGGGAAGGGAAATTTTAAAAAAAAAAAAGTGTTTTTTTTGTGTTAAAAAAAATATTTATGATCGGGTGTCTTCCCGGGCCCTAACTTTTTTTTTTTTCCGTTTACAGGAAGGGGAAGAACTTTTTTTTTTTTTTGGATGAACTTTACGTTTTAATTTTACAACTTTGGGGTTTTTAAAAGATTTTTTATCGTTTTTATTCCAAAATTTTAAAGGGCTTCAGGTCCCCAAAAAAACGCAATTCTGTGGGTGTTTTTTGGTTTTTTGTTTTTTACGGCGTTCCCCATACGGTTAATTAAAAGTGAAAAAATTTATAGGGTTGGTTGTTACCAACGCGGCCCCATACCAAATATGGGTACTTTTTTATCTTTGATCTTTTTTGGGGGGATTGGCGTTTGTAAAGGGGAAAAGGGGAGTTATGTGTTTTTAAATTTTAAATTTTTTGTTTGTGGGTTTTTCTTTTTTTTTTTTTTACTTTTTTTACATTATTTTTTTAAATTTTCCCCCCTGAGGGTTTGTAACTGCCCCAAACCCCCCTGGGAAAAGAATCAATTTGAATTTTCTGTTTTTTAAAAGGCATCTTGCACAAACGTTTTCTGCGTGCATGGTCGCCATGGCAACTTTTGTGACACCATGCCCACAAGCTTTTTTGGGGGTTGGGACGTCACCAGAATACCCGGGTGCATTCGGGGCAGCATCCGGGGAGTTGGAGAAGGGCGAGCGGCATCTGTTTCCCCCTTTCCTCGCCGGGTCCAAAGGGAGAGGGGCTCACTCCTCCTCCTGCGGGAAACATTATCGCGGCCAAAGAAGGCTGCCGGGAATTTATGCCCTTTTTTTAACCCCCGGCAGGAGCTCAAATCCGGCCGGGGTGAAAGGGGCATGAAAACCAGCGGTAATTTACCGTTTGGGTTTCCCTGCCGCATCGGGCGCCGGGTCGCCCTCAACCCCGGGGATCGCCAGGGGGTATGCAAACTCCATTTGCGGGAAGTCACTTCCCCCTAGGGGGTATGCTAAAGCCCAATTCGGGAAGGGGTTAAAAAAACCTCCTTGCTTTCCCTTTATTGATTTGCTTGATCTACAACTGATCTACATGCATGGCCAGGATGATGGATAGCAGAAGTGGTTGAAACCCCCTAGGGGTGCCACCTCATGCCAACAAAAAAGATGGCAAAAAATTTAAAACGTAAGTATGTTCTTTTTGTGGCAGAGCCAAACACCAAAACCGTTATGGTGGGCCCTGAAACAGCATAAGCATTTTTCAGTCACCTGACTTGACTTCTTATCATGCTGATCATTCACCCACTTCCCCTTTTATCTCTTGGATGGTGGCTTCTGCAGGATATGAGCTGGACAGAGTTTCCCTGGGAAAATTCCTTTTTTAGGGCCCCCCCGTTTTAACAAACCCTTTTTTAAAAGACCTGACTGCAGTTGTCCCAGGAAACCCCTTTTTGCTGAAGTTTAGAGTTGAGGCTTTCCCGTGTTTGGGGGGCTCTTAAGGGGTTTTCACCCTGGGGAAGTGCTGGAATGTGCAGTATTGTTAAGATTTGTGTGGTTTGCAGTCTGCTCAGTGTACAGGTTACCCAACCCAGCAGGGGATCTCGTAGGGATGGCGATTTTCTCAAAAATTTTGGGTTTGGTCACTTCGCCGGGTTTCCCGACAAAAAATTTTTTTGTCCCGAATTTTCTTTGGCACCCAATTTGCGTTAAAAAACGGCTATTTCCAGGCTGCACAGGAAAAAGGGGCGCTGTTTGAAGTTGTGCCCTGCTTTAAAAATGCAGAGGGAGCTTGGTTTGGTTTTTTCATACAATGTTGTGTTTTAGTATGACAAAGGAGAGAGGGGGCCGCGCTTTTTAGAAATTTGCTTTTACTAAAAAATTCCCCGGGGAAATTTTGAGGGGGAAAAAAAAAACCAAAAAAAATGTTTAAAGTCATGGGCCAGCGACGCTGGAAAAAAAAAAGCGCCCCCGGGGCTCAGGGGGGCAAAAATCAGGGACAGGCCAAGGGGGGGGGAGGTGCGGCAGAGCCACAGGAGCATGAGGTTAAAACCCGTGGCACAAAGGACAATTTTGGAAAGGGGGCCCAAAAAAATGGAGTAGGCCCTAAAAGTGCACAAAGTAGAGAGTGGAGGTGACGGCGGGAGGGAGCATGAGGTCAGACAGTGGCACAAGGGAAAATTTGGAGGTGGCAAAAAATGGAGTTGGCCCGAGTGGGGACAATGAAAGAGAGTGGGGGGGACGGCGGAGCAGCATGAGGGGCAGAAAAGTGGGCACAATGACATTCTGGGGGGTGCAAAAAAAGTTTTGTAGGGGAAAAGGTGGCACATTGGGCAGGAGTGGAGGTCACGGGGGGCCCGTAGGGATGAGGTCAGGCCAGTGGCAAAAATGAAATTTTGGAGGTTTGGCCAAAAAATGGAGTAGGCCCCAGAGTGGCAAAATGACAGAGAGTGGAGGTAACGGTGGCAGCAGCTGAGGTCAGACAGTGGCACAATGACATTCTGGAGGTGGCAAAAACTGGAGTGGCCACAGAGTGGCACAATGACAGAGAGTGGAGGTGACGGCGGCAGCAGCATGAGGTCAGACAGTGGCACAATGACTGAGAGTGAAGGTCATGTCGGAAGCAGCATGAGGTCAGACAGTGGCACAATGACATTCTGGAGGTGGCAAAACAGTGGTAGGCCACAGAGTGGCACAATGACAGAGTGGGGTGATGGGGGCAGCAGCATGAGGTCAGACAGTGGCACAATGACATTCTAGAGGTGGCAAAAACTGGAGTAGGCCACAGAGTGGCACAATGACTGAGAGTGAAGGTCACGTCGGGAGCAGCATGAGGTCAGACAGTGGCACAATGACATTCTGGAGGTGGTAAAACAGTAGTAGGCCACAGAGTGGCACAATGACTGAGAGAGGAGGTGACGGCGGCAGCAGCATGAGGTCAGACAGTGGCACAATGACATTCTGGAGGTGGCAAAAACTGGAGTAGGCCACAGAGTGTCACAATGCCAGAGAGTGGAGGTGACGGCGGCAGCAGCATGAGGTCAGACAGTGGCACAATGACATTCTGGAGGTGGCAAAACAGTAGTAGGCCACAGAGTGGCACAATGACAGAGAGTGGAGGTGACGGCGGCAGCAGCATGAGGTCAGACAGTGGCACAATGACATTCTGGAGGTGGCAAAAACTGGAGTAGGCCACAGAGTGGCACAATGACAGAGAGTGGAGGTGACGGCGGCAGCAGCATGAGGTCAGACAGTGGCACAATGACATTCTGGAGGTGCAAAAAACTGGAGTAGACCACAGAGTGGCACAATGACAGAGAGTGGAGGTGACGGCGGCAGGAGCAACAGCATGAGGTCAGAGAGTGGCACAATGACACAGTGTGGATGTCACGGCACCAGCAACAGCAGCAGCAGTATGAGGTCAGAGAGTGGCACAATGACAGAGTGTGGAGGTGGGTGGCAATACCAGTCCCTGGTAAAGATGGTTGGTGGCAGATGGAGAAACTGGCAGCAGATGTGTGGCATCAGGCGGGTGGCGGCATCAGAATAGTTGCTGAGGCAGGTAGTTTGAACTGGGACTCATTTCTCACAGTTTGGGTGAGGCGTCATGGCTGATGTAGTCTGACGCCTAAGGCATTGGTGTGTGGAAATCCTGGCCGATCCATGCCTGATTCATCTTGACAAAGGTCAGTCGTTCCACATTTCCCGTGGACAAGCGGGTTCTCCTTGGGGTAACGATGGCCCCCGCCGCACTGAACACCCGCTCTGATGCCACACTACTGGCCGGGCAGGACAGCTTCTGCACTGCAAACTCGGCAAGTTGCAGCCAAACATCCAGTTTGGCTGCCCAGTAGTCCAGCGGATCTTCTAACTGGGGTGGCAGAGTGCTGTCCAAGTAGGCCACCACCTGTTGGTTCAGGGTCTGCTCCAGGTCCTACTGCTGCTGCTGCTGGCGACTGCCCTCCTCACTAGGCGGGTGAAGGAAGCTGCTCATCAGTGACTCCAGACTTAGGTTGCTGCTGATGGAGCTGGTACTGCTCCTAGCCCTCCCCCCCCCCCCACCTTTCACCAGCAGCCGCGGCAGTCGTACGTGAGCGCTGAAGAACCCCCCGGTCAGACCTCTCAGAGGAGGGACGATGCCGCACATAGGCAGCGGCCAACTGACTATGGAGGATTTCCCAATAGTATTTGAGTTTGTCCTCCCTTTCAATAGCTGGGAAAAAGGCTCCCATTTTGGACCAGTAGCGAGGGTCCAATAGGGTGGAGAACCAGAAGTCACCCCTCTGCCGGATGCTGACTATTCGGCTGTCACTAGCCAGTGACTCCGAGGGGCTCCCTGCCTCCATCTCCACTGTATACTGCCACGGTGCTTGCGGGTCATCTGCCTCATCTTCCTCATCTCCGTCTACCTCCTCCATCTGCTCCTGCTCCTCCTCTCTTGTCATCTGGGTAGAAAATCCACTCATTTCACCAGACAATGCTTCTGCTCCAATTTCCTCCTCCTCCTCCTCCATTTCACTTCCCACCTGACTCATGTGGCCGCGAGATGTAGTCGCCACATCTCCAGTCCCCTGCCCAGACAGATTTTTCAGCATCTGTTCCAGGACATGAAGCAGTGGAATGACGTTATTCATCCCGTAGTCCTGGCGACTGACAAATAACTTTGCCTCCTCGAATGGCCTCAACAAACGGCAGGTGTCACGCATGAGCTGCCACTGGCTGACATCAAAGTTACAAGGGGAGTACTTCTGTCTGCCTGGATCATCAAAAAATCGTTAATGGCCTTTCTCTGTTCATACAGTCAGTCCAACATGTGCAGGCTGGAATTCCAGCGGGTGGAAACATCGCATATCAGAGTGTGTTGTGGGAGGCCGTTCTGCCGCTGCAACTCGAGGAGGGTGTTCCTGGCTTTGTAGGAATAGATGAAGCGCATTGCACAGTTTCCTGTCCATTTTCAGAACCTTCTGAAGATCGGTGGAAGACTTCAGGAACCTGTTCACAACCAGATTGAACACGTGCGCCATGCAGGGCGCATGAACCATCCCTCCTGGGTGCAGCGCGGACACCATGTTCCTCCCATTGTCCGTCACCATGTTTCCGATTTGCAGTTGGCGCGGAGAAAGCCACACATCGATTTCTTGCTGCATGACGCGGAGCAGTTCCTCCCCTGTGTGACTTCGTTCGCCGTTCCTGTCCAAGTTGTTGGTGTGCCAGGGCAGGACGCACATTTACCAAGTGGGCCGTAAAGAGACATTGTACTGGCCCTGACCGTAGTTACAGCTCCAGACGTCCCTCGCTGCCGTGCACCTTGGAACAAAACCGATAAGCTCAAGGACTGGCCCACCTTCTGTTCTACATATTTATGAAGTGCTGGTACTGCCTTTTTGGAAAATAAATTACGGCTTGGAACTCTCCATCTCGGCTCGGCACAAGCCATTAGTTCTGTGAACGGTGCAGAGTCCACCATTTGGAAAGGGAGGGACTGCAGTACCAACTACTTGGACAGGAGCACGGTCAGCTGATGCACCTTAGGATGGTTGGACGCATATTGTTGTCTCTTTGCAATCGCCGCGCTGAACCGACTGCTGGCGCCATGAGTAGCGAGGAGCAGGAGATCTGGACCGGGAGATGATGTCAAAGAGAAACAGCTCCCTTCTGCAGAGGTGGTGGAGCCTTGACTGGCTGCAATGGCATGCGTGCCATTGGGCGCTGCTGCTGCTCCTGTTGCTGTGGCAGCAGGATGGACCACCACAACTGAGCCACGTTTCTCCCAGGCCACCGGATGGTGACGCTGCATGTGTTGACACAAGGCCGTGATGCCAACGATTGTTCCCTGGCCACGCTTCACTTTCTGCCCACAGATTCTAACATATATCCATATTCGGCTCCTCCGGTGCTTAGCAAAGAACTGCCACACTGCGAGTATCGGATTTTACCCCCAACGCTCCACACTGAGTGACTACTACCGCCACTGCCTCGCTGAGCCCCTGTGCCGCTACTTTCTTGGACCTGCGAAGCGGGTTTTTTACCCCATGGCCACTTGGCTTCCGACCTCACACTGCTGCTACCCTGCTGACTCACGGCCACACAACCCACTTGCTGGCTGCGCGCTGCCTGACGCGCAAGCTGACGCCCTCTTCTCCTGATGATGATGAAGCCCTTGCCTCACCCGGGTTTCCCCCAAGTGCGGTCGGCAATCATCTTCTATTTTTTGTTTCAGGAATTTGCGTCCTTTCCCCGGGTTTTGGGTATGAAAGAGGCTGAACCCTTCAAAAACAACCTCCATCCCAAACTTTTTAACTTCTATACTTTCCCGGGCCACGCAAGATGCGGGGGATTTTGGGCCCCCGTTCCTTCGTGAAAAAGGGGACCCTGCTGACTGCCCTCCCCCCAAAATTTTTTCAACCCGCTCATATGGCGCTGACCCCCAGCCCAAAAGAAAGGATCTTTTCCTAAAGAAAACCCGGGGAGGGACAGGGGGGTTTGGGGACGGTTGAAGGGCCCCTGACCCCCCCCGGGCCATGCCAACAAAGGGGTTGGGGGCCCCTGAGTTCCCACCGATCTTGGCGGGGGTTTTGTCAGATGACCTGGGGGGGAATTGGTTTAACCTTTTTTAACCAATCAAGAACCCTTGGGTTGCTAGTCACACACGGCCGCTAGATGACAGGGGCAATTGTGGCCTCAAGTGCCCTGGTTTCAGGCCCCCTGCTGGGGCTGCGACCTGGGCCGGAATGTTTGTCCCTTCCTGCCACTCGCGGGTTGAAGAGCCCCCAAACCCCCCTTGTCTGACAAAATGTTTGCTAAAATATACAGCCCTGTTTGATGAAAAATTCGTATAGGGATAAAAAACCCCTGTTTTTGTTTCCCAAAAGGAAACCCCAGTAACAAGTTTTGGAAAACCCTTGGATATAAATTGCGCAACCCACAAAGGGGCAAAAAAAAATTTGTTTTTGTATGTGCCGTTTAAAACTCTGTGTTTTTTACTGAATGTAAAAGCACAAACATTTTAAAATTTAAAAATTTCGGAATGAAATTATGCAAACCAAAATTTCTTCGTGGCGGTGAAAAAAAAAGGGTTTATTTTTATTTAGTACAACGGCAGAAAAAAAAATTAGGGGAAATTGTAAATTGCGCCAAAAAATTTTAAAGCAACCACAAACTACTAGCTTTGTACGGGGTTAAAAATTTGGGTGTTTTTTAAACGCTACAAAACAAGAGAAAAAAATTGTAATTAACCTTCGCTTGGGGCCCTTTGCTACAGAAAAATGAATTTTTTGGCGGTGAAAAAAACGGTTTTTTTTAGTCACCACGCAGCGAAAAACGTTAAATTTAAACCCCTGGATGAAAAAATTGGCAAAAAAATTGACACCCAAAAATTTAAGTGGTATTTTTTTGTAAAAACACTGTTTTTTTTAAATAAAATTACAACGGGAAACGGGCTTAGATCCCCCGGGGGGATATTCAAGGTGCTTTGAGCAGATAGCTTTTTTAAAAATGTATATGCAGCTGCAGTGGACGCAACGGACTTCAGACCCAAATACCCCCCCAAAATCAGAAATAAACTTTAAAGAAGCACCCTCGGGGAAAGCTGAGACACCCCCCAAAAATCGCTGTTTTAAAAATCAGTTCTTCAGTAAGAGCATTAAAAGCACCGCAGAAAGAAACCTTCCAAAATCATTACAGTGAGAGGAGTTTTGAGCTGCAGCGCCCCCCCCCCGGACTTATATGTGCGGGGACGTTTTACAGAAACCGGGCCCGGGCCCCCTGATTGGCTTCATTTGCCATGTCAGGGAGGAGGGGGGGAACTACAGGGGGAAACAGACCTTAAACAGTTTTTCTTTCTTTGGGCCCCCCCCTCCTTTTGGGGGCCCCGGGGGGTAGCAAACCATTACTACTTTTGGGAAACTCCCGTTGTTTTTGCCCCTTGGCCGGCCCGGCCCGGAAAGTAACAAAAGTTCATGCCGCGGCCTGTTTTCAGCGGTTTCCTTCAGGGTGTCCTATAGCCCGAGCAGACACTGAGGATTTTGGAAAAGAGCGGGGGGGGAAACTCAAATTTTAAAGATCAAGTCACAGTCCCCGCTCACCCCCCGCCCCCTCCCCTCCCCTCCAGTACAGACCCAGAAGAGAGGGAGTCGGGGCAGATGGGGAGGGGGAAGAACTATTTCTCCGGGTTCCCGCGAAAAAAAAATGAGTAAACAAGGGTGCTTGCCGTGCTGCTCCCCTGCCCCAGTACAAAAAAGGGAAAGGGGGCAAACCAACCAAACACAAGCTCAAAACTAGACTTAGGCACCCCTTTCTGTTTTCTGCTGCAGACTGTGACTACCAGGGGGCAATGTGGGGGGGGGAGGGAGGAGTGCACGGGGGGGGGGGGAGTGGTTTCTTTATTGCTCCAGAAAGGGGGGAGTTGGGGCGGGGGATGGGGCTGACACTTTTGGGGGGGGACTTTCTGTGAAGGGCCCGTCTGGGATCACCTCTTCATCCAAAGAACTCAGTGGTAAAATGGTGATGAAAAGAGGAAAAAGCAGAGAGTTTTCCGAACCGGGCCCGCAGGGGTTACATGAAAAAGGTGCCCATCTCGCAAACATTCACAAAACCTTTGGTTTACAAACCCACATCTCAGGGTTTCGTTCAAAACCCTTTTCCCAAAGCAGAGGAGGGAAAAAGGGGGCCTGAAAGATCCGTTTTATAATGGAAAAGGGCCCAAGGCTGTTATTAATTAAATAAGGTTTGTCGTTTTCCCGCTGTGGCGTTGCGTTTTAAACATAAAAAAAAAAGCGCGGCTTGCTGCGCTTTTTTTTTTTTTGTTAAATTTCCAAATGAATTTTTTTGACCGGAGGGGGGTACCCCCTTAAAAAAAGAACCCTGCAAAAAAGGGGGAAATTTAATTTTTTAAACCCCAAGCCCGTTTTTTTTTTCCCGCCGCCTTCCCCCGAGCCCTAACTTTTTTTATTTTTCCCCCCAAAAAAGAGATAACGGAGCTTTTGTTTTCGGGACAGGAAATTTTCTTTCAAAATTGTATTTTAAAAGTACCATAGAAAAATACCGGGGAAAAAAAAAAAGGTTTGGGGGAAAAAAATTTACTTGCCCAATTTTTTTGTGGGGTTTTTTTTAGGGGATTCACTCGCCCTTTTTTATAAATCAATTT